>JAHZMW010004703.1:0-13070 GCA_027743745.1 Alloscopus bannaensis
GTACAAGACCCACATGAAACTGCATCAGCAGCGATACTCTGGAGAAGACTTTGTGTGTAATATCTGCTCCGCCGTGTGCCTCGACTCGGTTGCCCTCAGCGCCCACAAACGGATCCATGATAAGAGAAGGAAAGGCCGGAACACAGGGGTCATCGGGATGCGAGACAAGGACAGACTGGAACACGAGTATGTCGACATCATGGATCCTGCCTCGCCTCGTCCAGGGTCGAAGCCGAAAATCAAGAAGAAAGTTGGTCGGCCACGAATGAAGCCGATTACAGAGGAGGAGATCGAGAGGAGGAAGCAGCTCGCCGAGAAGTTCAGCACGATTCCATGTGAACTCTGTGAGGAGAAGTTTGAGAACGCTTACAAGCTTCGGAAGCACATGGAATCTGTCCACGAAATGGAGGAGGTGATGACAGAAGATGGGAAGACGAAGCCGAGGATACCTTGTCACTTTTGCTTCAAGACGTGTATCCACCCGCAAACCTACGATTTGCACTTGCGAGCTGTACACAAGAAGAAAATGTTTGGTTGCGATGCGTCTCAATGTGATTTCTCCTTCCTGAATTTGGAAGAATTGCACGAACACCTCAAGTCCCATTTGACGACTGATCCTGAAGCGGTTTCAGAGGGTGAAACGCCGCCACCTCCGGTGGGGACTGAAAAGACTGAAAAACCTGAACCTTGTGAGCCCTCAGCGATTGAAGAAACAGATAAAAGCGGAGAAGTTGCCGTCTCACCTCCGCCAAAGTATCATCGAATAAATCACTGCCACGTCTGCTCATGGGGCTTTGTAGATAAAAATCTGCTCGACCTCCACGTGCTGGTGCACATCCCAAAATCAACGGAGGAGTACGGCCACCCCTGCCCCCGATGTCATGACACTTTCGGTTCGACCGCTCACCTCGTCAACCATTTCAACAAGTACCACGGTGTGAACTTGCGACCTTACAAGTGCTTCGAGTGCTCCAAATCCTTTTTCACTAAGCTTGCCATCAATCTCCACACGCAGCGGCATGAACGGAGGAGGAGAATCGACCCGAATCAAAGGTTCATTTGCGTCGACTGCGGAGTAGAGTGCAAGGATAACTACCTCCTTGGTATTCACAGAAGGAAGCACGATCCCGCAAATCACGTTCAGTGTCCAGAGTGCGACAAGACCTTTGACGAGAAGAAGCATCTCTCCGCCCACTTGAAGCGAGAACATGGTCACGGGGAGCGCTACCCTTGTCCGGTGTGCGGGATGATGTTCATTTACGCGCATTACATAAGGCAGCACATGGTTACTCACCAGGAGGCGTCCTTTGAGTGTGACGTGTGTCACAAGAAGTTTAAGCGAATTAGCACGCTCAATGTGCACAAGTTGCAGCATGACCCTAACCGAACGTCATTTATTTGCTTTGAGTGCGGCATGTCCTACAAAACGGAGACAGGTAACTACTTCAAATATAGTTAAAAAAGTTAATAGAAGTTTTAATCGGAGAATGACAACTTTTATTTCTTTTTTGAAGGTTTGAGATTCCACATGAGTTCTATTCACACGCCGGAAAGTCAACGGAAACACGCGTGCCCCACTTGTCCGCGTCGTTTCCACCGGATCATGCTGCTCAGAATGCACATGAAGACGTGCTCAGCAGGGAATCGTGTGTTTGGNGGATCATGCTGCTCAGAATGCACATGAAGACGTGCTCAGCAGGGAATCGTGTGTTTGGAGATGCCTCAAGTGAAGCTGGCAATGAGAAGCTGAAGGCGACACCGAAGACTGCTCCAGTACGACGCAGTGGACGTCCCAGGAAAAAGCCGAAATGGCAAGAAGAAGAGGAGGAGAGTGAGGAAAGCTCAAGCTCTAGTGAAGACGAAAAAGAGGAGTCGCCGGAAAAGACACCAACATCGAGCGCCATCAACGCGATTCTCCAGAACCTCACGGGAGAGGAAAGCTCAAGCTCTAGTGAAGAGGAAAAAGAGGAGTCGCCGGAAAAGACACCAACATCGAGCGCCATCAACGCGATTCTCCAGAACCTCACGGGGATTCCAGACTTGGGAGACCCTCACTTTTCAAACGAAGCTCCTATTAAACGACCCCGACGAAGCACCGCAGGAAAGAGGAATTACGTGCCAAACTCCAGCACCACCACTGCTGCCGATGATGACGATAAACCTCCCGTACTCACTCCACTCTGTCAACCAACTTCCTCCACACTTCAGTCCACTATTGACCACATGCTCTTCCAGAATCTTAGTCAACATCATAATCAATTTTTAAACAACTCCTCCCAGTCGTCCTCGTCTTCTCAACAAAGTTATCAAAGTTGGATTAACGCATCCGCAGCCGCACACCCTCCATTCAGCAGCGCTCAGTTTATCCAACAAAGCCAGCAATTTCCGAACGTTCCAACGACAAATCCTCATAGATTTTTTGGACAACATCAGAATAGTCCGGAGCAGATCTACTCGCCCAATCATGTTTACTCTCCTCCAGGAGAAGAGCCTCAAAATCTTCATTTTGCAAACAAATAGATCTAGGTAGTAAGCCTTTTGTATCTCCTATTAATTTTACGTAATTTCAACATACTTTTATTATTTTTATAAAACTCAAAAAAAATCTTTATATCCTTCAAATAAATCGTTTCGTTTCGACTTACAGAATAATACTTCTTTTTAAAACTATCACCAACATACTAGCCCCATAGGATGGAGTATTTATCACAAGTGTACATTGAAACTAGACGAGTTACCATAAAGCTTTACAGTCTGTTTATACTAAAATGATATAATTTATGAGCAAATATCTACAGCCTACCTTTCCACGCTAATCACGATGATGAGTCAGGTACACCGTTAGAATGATTAGACTGTTTCGGTGACGAAGGAAGCACAAAGTCGGTTTTTCTTGGCACTTCTAGCACTACTACGGATTCACAACTGCTGTCATGGCTTATCCTGGGCTTCTCATGAACATGAGACCACTTCCGGGAAAGGTCCTGCAAGGCCTTATTTTGCCGAAAGGGAACATGATCCATTGCCATCCGGGAGGTGACGAGGATCTCGCGGAACTCTTGTCGGTCCGCCCAGCGGATGTTCCAGCGAGGCTCGTCTTCGAGTCTTGAGCGTCGTCGCCTGTTCGAGAAGAATGAGAAATGGTACATTTTTGTCAGGATGGATTTCAAGTTAATTAGAGGTTAACATACCCAGCACGAAACGAGGGAGTTTCTGTAATATGGAGGAGTCGTCCTGGCGGATACATAAGCTCGAAAGGCATGAGTTTTGTGGTTGAAGATTGAGAGGTGCGAGCTGAGGAACCTTTTGAAGGCTTTTCAGATTTGAAGGGGTCACCCGGACGGAGGTAAAAGGGATGCTTCTCTCCCTCCATGGGCACCACATTGATTTCTGAGTAGTCGAAGCCGAGCGCGGAGATAAGCTCTTGGCGACTTTCCCTCCTTGTGGAGTCCATGTCTGGACTGAAGGTTACTCGAGGTCGGCATCCGCAAATGCTGAGGAGACTGCCGACGAGGATTTGATACTGCGGAAAATCCAAGGACCATTGAAGCTCGTCCAAAATTTAATTACTTTAGGCAGAAATTATGAAATGTACCTTTGGAGTTCTGCATTCCCTCAAAATGGAGATCATGTCATAAATAAGCCTCTCCACCGACTTGACAGCGAGCCTCGCCACAAAATCATCGCCATAAATGACCGAAGTGACAAAAGACTCGCAATGCTTTGTCGCCTCCAGATTCATCAGCGCTCCTGACGGCGAGTAGGCAAAAGTATGGACCTCCACTTCCGGCCACTCTTTCCGCAGTACGAGAGCAAGAAGTGTCGCCGACGCGGACCCCAGAGAGGTTCCAGTCGTCACAATCTTGTATCCAGGATGAGCAGCGAGCAACTTCGGAATCATTTTCATATCTGTCAGCCTCTCATGAACTTTCAGCGCGTTCATCAACATCCCGCCGTGCACGCGGTAGCTTTCCGGGTAGCCAAACCGCGCCAGGGATATCGGCCGGCAGTACACATCCGTAACAACATCGGCTCGAGACATTGTCCCTCGGATCGCCACCACAATGGCCCTCTGTCCATGGTCCGCCGCGACGATGAATGGAGTCTGGAAGACCTTATCGTGAAAGGAGCAGTAGACAATCTCCGCATTCTCGAAGCGAATCACGTCCCGCGCCGAACCGGAGTGAATGAAGCAGCAGCAATCCCCCTCGATATCAGTGGGGGAGGGGTTTTTCCGGATGCAACCACAGCAGAAAGCATCTTTCCATAAGGCACACAGCGGGTGTTGGGCAGTACACATCACGACGCCCCAAGAGTAGCAGGCGACAGCATACTGGTAAAAGTGGTGGATGAGGGGCATCGTGTTCCACTCTTCCAACTTCAGGCTCTCCACCCCGCTCCCAGGTCTCAGTTTTATGACACCATCATTTCCACAATCCTCCTCAGGAATCGTGGACACCGAGCTTAGCGACTCATGACGAGTTTGCCGCACCTCCCGATTCTTCAAGTAGAGGAGCACCAGTCCACAAACCAAGTCCGAGAAGACCATATCCGTTGACTCAAACGCGGCCGCGAGGTACGCCCCGAGGTCGCGGAATGTGTCTTTGATGTCCTCATTCTTGGTCCACCAATAAAGACAAACGAGCCGCCATCTAAGGGCCCAGCATTTGCTGAGCTTGGGGTCGGCGACCAGCTCTTGGCTGAGGTCAATTGCGTGACCTCCCAGAGAGTCGAACATGATCAGGAAGAGGAGCACGGTGAAGCCTGCGAGCAGCCAGTTGCAGATTATCAAACCTAAATTCACACGCGGTTAGAATACAAAGAGCTTGTCATGATTGGATCATTCATCAATCATCAAATACGGAAGTATCTTAATTATTCAATGAGGATATGAGTCTTAATCAGACATGCCTTGTACTAGGCTCTCCGCGCTCAGAGCTTGCGGACACGAGAGGTAGCCTTGGGAGAACCAATATGTTCCGGTGGCATTGAAGCCGATTTCCAGCGCCACCAACAGCGTCCTATTATTAAATCAAAGACGTTATTTTTAAATTTAATTTCGTCGGGCAATCATCATTAAAATTTGCATACCGACAAAGCATTATAGTAAATCTCGTAGTAATAGTCTACCGGTATTTTTCCTACAATTTTTTAAGCTGCGTAACTCTCGTATAAAAATAAAGTAATCTCAAAAATCATGGGAATGGACTCCCTCTTTGTTCCCATTGTCCAGAATCCACTTTTAATTATTTTTTTAAAAATTCTTTCCCGTTTACATCATTATCTCAAACTCTCTCATGGAATCATGGAATATTATCATCGTCACAATTATGGAAAAAAAAGTTTTTATGTTTGTCCATTTTGACGTTTCTCCCTATTGACAGCTTCGGGTGAGAAATTCTAGAGATGTTTGTGGTAGCGTGAGAATTTTTTATAGATTATTTTCCTTAGGTTCTGTGAACGTACCTGATGTACAGGCAGAGAGGCACGTATCTCCTCGCTTCAGTGTTCATCACCGAGCCGGCCTTCGAGTTGTGGACGAGAGCGATGTCAGAAAATATGATGAGCTGCAGGGTGGCAAACGTCCCGTACAGGAAGACTCTGATGTTCCCACCCCCATCATTGGAGCAGTCGTTTTCCACCTCAGCGCTGCTCTGCCAGTATACTACGGCTGTCGCGATGAACCTAGGCGAAACAATTTTTTATATATAATTGCAGACATCTTTAGTTTTAAAAGGAACAACACCCACAAGAAACATTGTCATTTAAGCAGATAAGCAAAGTATAGTTGTGTTTGGCGTGCAACGTGCAGCTAATAGCCCTCGTACAGTGTCATGGTCATCACATCAAGTGACACATGCGTCATAAAATAGTTGCACACAACGCGAAGTAATCAGTAACTCCTTTTGGCGTTAAATGCTAGAGGCAGGATGCACTCTACAAAAATCTTTATGCATATTATTTTTTCTGCATTTTTTTATAAAATTAGCGAGAAACGCGTGGTCTCTTTAGCCAAATGTGGCTTCGTCAGTGTTTGTCATGCAATTGTAAATTATTCTTCACACAAATCCACAATGAACACGTAGACAAAGATGAATTGATATAACACTGATAAGGTGGATGCGCGTCAGGAAAAAGTGTGCCTTGTATCAGTAACCTAATATTTAATCTGAAAGGGGATGACACACGTATTTTTCCATCGTCACGAATTAGTACAGCAAAATAGTACAGAGGAAGGGCTCACCATGAGATCCTGATTATGAGGTCGCAAATTCCTGGAAGCACAAAGTCATCCGAGCCCACATGCCACCGTCGGCCGAATGCTTGCAAAGCAGGCATCCTTGTAGTCACCGATAAGCCTTTCCAGTCAGCTTGATAACCTTAATTGAGCTGCTGCACACACCTTGGCGTGTGTCACTTGTTTTTTCTTGTCATCCTCCAGAATTTAGTTGACAAATTTAACAAAGAATAGCACTGCAAAGATAAATTTAAAAAAGAATTTTTTAAAGAATTTCTTAAAACTTCTTGTTCTATTTCTAAAAACTAGACCACAGATTAACATTATTTAAGGCATACTGTCTTTATGGTCACGTCTCACAAGAAATTAAGACTATTCTAAAAAATGTGCTTTACAAGTTGGTTAGTGAGCTGCAGCTCAAGAGTTGCATGAGACAAAGAGTGTTGCGCAAGTGAGGCTCTAACTAAACTGACTTACTTTCAAGATGAAAAAATTGCGCACGTCTGCATCCCCCTAAAGACTTGCTCATGACGACAGCTAATCAAGGTTTACAACGAGTACATGATCATAACTGAGTTCTGAGCTGGTTTGCACACTTAAACATGTGTAACTCTTATACATATAGTTTATAGTTAACTTCATATATATAGTTTAACTCAAAAGTTCAAGTTTACGTTTCATGTATCTCGTCGTAGTTAAATCTAGTCCCAAGTCGATTGCGCATAGTACACACGCACTAATAAAGCTGCCAGAGAACAAATTGCACACGAAATTTAGCGTACTGCCACTCGTGGTGATTGGCAAATCAAGAATATATAAATGGTCACTTATCAAATTCATCAACAACAAGGTTGGCATTATTTTGCTCTTAATACAGGTCTCATAGACTCCCAATGATTTTTTTACCAAAATGTATCAAAAGGGTTGAATGAAAGAACTACTTTTGCCACTTTTGCAACTTTGTGTGTCAAAAAGGTTTCATTCAGAAGTGCAGGCAATAAATGAATGAATGCCTTTCAAAGATTTAGGCTTATATAAAACTCAGGCACATGTCTAGAAAAAAATACAAAATTAACGGAAACCCATCTCCAGTTCATATTTGTCTAATTTTTCTCTGAACTTGCGGTTTCTTCACGTATTTCACGGAAGGAAATACAGAAGTGTAGAGGAAATTGACGCAAATTATCCCATTCGCGTGAAGGAAACTATTCACCAATTCCGATTATAGATTGTAACACGTACAACACGTTTCCGCAAAAAACCGCACAAAAGCTTAGTCTTTGTTGCACAATTTCAATTTTCATGAAACTATTCCATGTCTTAGAATGTGATGGTCAACAACCCACAACAAGTCCAGTCTTTTTAGAGTATGTAACCGCAATGACTTTATCATCCCTTGATAACCTCTCCAGCTACAGACTCTTAAAGCTCTTGCCTTCAAAAGGAGTGCGGATTTGATAATCGACTCAAATTTACTTCTTTTGCTTGTACTACAATCAATTAAATTCATACCACAGATTTGCAAGGTCACCCTCTGATGTAATGTGAGATAGAGCGTGATTAAGAGAGAAGCGATCAAGTAATAATTTTTTTTGCTGCTGACACACAACAGCAAGGTGGTCGACGCACTTTGCAATGCGTTCAAGCCCACCAACCAACAACAACTCGTAGGTGCCTTTACGACAATATCCACCTCAACTTTATGCACCGATCAGTACTTCATCACTTCATTTGCCTATGCTGTAATGATTGCTTAAATTTTCATACCTATAATTTGGTGCTTTACATAATATACAAAATACGAAGCTATAAATATCCTCTGAGCAAATCATGCAAAAGGCTTCTCTTTCAGGTGAAGGGATCAAGTAATCCTAAGGCATTCGTTTATGAAGGTAAATACCGGCTGTGACAGAATTATCCCTTGAATGAATAGTGTCACAGATCCTTTTCCCTTTCTTCTCTCAATGCCGTTCTTCCCAAAAATATATCATGAGGTCAAACATGAAATCCTGCTGCTCAAATCATTTATTAACTCATATATAGTACGAGCTCAATCAAAAAGTAATTACAATGCTCTCAAGGTTAGTCAAGGTGTCACGAGAAATGCAGACTAGTGGCTCTTAAAATGCTAATAAAATTCATGTAATTAATCGAGTACTGTGCGTGTCATTTAATGGAACCATTAATCAGGAAAGTAAAAGTGGAAAGCCATGCTGAGCTCCATCAAAATTTGTAATTGTAATATGCAGAAAAAATGGTTCAAGAGAGTTAAAGCTGACTCAACTTTTAATTTGCAAAATTACTTCCCTACTGTCGATATACCTGGAGTGGAAAGCTTCCCGGAGAATAATTCTTCTACGTTTTTCGTGATACGTGATACGTGATTTATAATAGTTTAAATTCAGGTGTCCTGAATAGTTTTCTCACCAAAACATGTTCATGTTTTGGTGAGAAAAAACGAGTGTGTGCTTCCCGTCATTTTTGCCAGCTTAAAAACATCATGAACTAAACCAATTAAGTTAAATTAAATAAGACACATTGAATCGAGGCTTGCCGGTTGCGAAATTTCGTAAAATCCAATCAGATATTTAAGTATCAGAAGAGGAAAGTATTGACACGAAAGCAGTAATTAGTATATATCTTACTGGACAAAAATAACTTAATTCATGAGAAAGTTCAAGATTTTATCAGTAATTTTAACAAATCTTCCTGGTGAATCTTTTTCCTGTGAGACCTTCCTCAAATTCTTTACACTATAATTTTTAAATACTTTTTGGACACAAACAGCGCAGTAAATATTAACCAAAGCCATGATTGAGACTCATGCAATTAGCTGAAAATGTCGAGCTAGATAAAATTTAATAAAAAATTTCGCTAGGCTTTACACAAGTCATCGTCACCTAGCGTATTTAGCATAAATCTTATATCTTCATCATCGAACCTCTTTTGGTTGAGCCGATTCGCTAATTTTTTTTGGCAATCTCTTCATCCATGAGAATGTTTAATGTATATTTTTAGTATAAGATTGTAGCTACATAATATTGTTTCCATTCATTCTTGCTGGAGAGAGACTTGATATCCTTCGCATACACGTATCTCCTTCCAAATCGTTGAGGTATAGTCAAGGTCACTTTCCCATTATTACATTAATAAACGCATGTCGACTTTTATATATATACCATCTTTGCCGACTATGTATATAGAATTGGGTATATTTTGCACACAAAAAATGCAATAACTACCTAATTATTAAGTACTTCTGACGGAATATAACAAAGTGGCAGATTTGAGCTTATAAGAGTGACAAACAGAGAGGTCAACTGCATTGGGAGACCCTCCAATAAAAACTTGCTCTTCACAATGTCAAAGTCAAGGAATTTTTCTGAGGCTTTGATCACCGTAATAATGCACAGTAGGTTCGTTCAGAAATGGTAAGAAAAGGCTTAAAGGTCGAGAAATGTCACTCGAGGTTAACTTTTACACTTGTTATCATTAAAATATTCAAACTGCATTTCCGCATACTTTTTGAGAATACGCTAAAAAATAGTCAGTTTATGAAAATTATGACAAAATTCTTAAAATAATAAGAAATCGGCTTGACTTACCTTAATATTCCGCGGAAGACTATCTGAATCTTATTTGACTTGGAAATATATAATGTATTGCTGCAATTGTTGAGATTATTTTGTCAATTCTGGATCCGGGATTGTATTGAAGTAACGACTGCACTTGTCAAAGTGTTTCACTGAATTGAGGAGCAGTTTTTCTTCTATTATGAAGTTGGTTAGCACAAAGATTATTACTAAATCACTCACTCTTAATCTCATGATTCGCCGTAGTACGACTTAGGCTCGCACTAGGAAAAGCCCGACTAAAAACCTGATTTTTCTTTCAGAGGCTACCTCTTCGTCGTCGTCGACTAATTCTCATGAAACGGCAACAACAACGTTGTCTGATCTTGTCTTTTGATGGGCTCAACGAGGAAGAAATAAAAATGCATGCTGATACATTTACTTCGTACATTAAAGTCGCTTGTCCTGTAATGTGTATTGTGACGCGATACGATCAACCTTTTTTTGCTCATCTAAGAGTTCTGCAAAACGGACAGGAATATGAGACGATTAAACAATTCTCTGGTACCTGTGCCATAAGAGTTCATGAAAAGCTGAATTCACGCACCATAAGCACAGGTATCCATCCCCGTAAGAGCTTTTGTGCTAAACGCTAAAAATGAGATGCAGACCTTCAACACTAATCGGGATTGCAAAAAAAAGTAGATTCCTTTGCTTCCCTGTCTTGAAAACTTGTTTGAGATGCTCTCCATATTATTGGAGAGGCTGGTATAGGTACATAATAAGACCTTTTATGTGCGCAGGTATCGTATTTGAAGAGGAGTGTGTGCGAAAATCTGAGAATTTTTAGATGAGAAAATCAAACATACATGCATTCCTAATAATAACTTGAGAAATTATATGGTCAGCGTGTTCCATATAACGTAATATCTTTGCGTGTAATATACAGTAAGGCGCGACGGAAGAGGATGCAAGGTTTCGGCAAGAAATATACAGTTTTATTTATTTGATTCTCCGTTGTTTTTGAGGTGGCAGCAAAGTGTGAAGATAGCTCGTATGAAATATGAATATATATGAAATATTCCGTGCTGATTTTATTACTATTTTGAAAGTGTTTGGCTGTTCATTAAATGATTCTTGCTGGACGTTTTTTTTGCAATTGAACTCATCAATCAATAAATAATATACCGCAGAATCTACAGGTAAATATAGTCGTGCCAATTAAATAAATTTTGAATCAAATTTTAATAATCATACTTTGCAGGCCATGCTGTTAAAAAATTCGGAGAGTTTTGTATATGTACTCAAAATTAAAGTACGGATGCCAGAAACGTATTATTAGGCAGAAATCTTTGACCTTGTCACTTTTAGATGAAAAGTTTCCCAGAAAATTTTGGAGATCCACATCAGAGATAGATTTTGCATTAATGCTTTATGTATAGGTGTTATTAACTAGATGGCTCCATTAAACAGAATGAATTCATTCCGTCAAAATGCATATCTCCATTCACACCGTCGTCATTTCCAGAGACAGGTTCTGGACTCGGTGACGCAAATGCAGAAAAAACTCTATCTAATACAAGGCTGCAAATAATAAGCATTACCCTTACTAGGGTAGTATTTTACCGGTGACCGTGGGATTGACGTACAGTCCGTGAAACTAGTCGGTTGACGTAGGTTATTCTTAATTTGTTTTTTTATTAAAGATTGACTGGATTGACATCTTTCGCAAGGTTTCTCGTGTGACTATGAAAAGTTTTTAGATTTGAGAATTAGTGAGTTACGTTGCAAAATATTTTTGCAACAACAACTACGCATACATGACCAGGTCAAAATGTCAAGATGCAGATGTCTGTATTGCATTTTGAATTCCCAGGGCTTCCTACAGACATTCCATACCACCTTGAATTAAGGTCACATTCATGTACACAGAAAGATTATAAATTATTGTTCTTTGGCTATTTTAAACCAGCGATAAAGAGTAATTAGCAGTTGTGCACATTGCACTCAAATTCCTATAATTGCTCGCTTGGTGTATTGGCACAATCATTTTTACTGGACAGTTCATCAACAAACTGCAAAATAACTCACTTATTAGCCCACACTAACAATCATCTTTATGAATGACATTTCTTAACTATATTTTAACCGTTTGCTTTTAATGGTTTCGCAACATGTCATTCTTACTATTGTACGGTAAAAATATCGTTTTTATTTATAGAGTTTAACACTGCCAAACTGCATTACATGTATAAAATAATATGCTAAATCCGATATTATTATCTAATAAAAGTTTTGGTTGAAAACTGGCTCGATTTTGTGGTTCGTTTCGTCGGAAAGCTATCAAAAGACTTTGTCACTCTCTCCCGCTCTCCGCTGCGACTCCAGTCGGGTTTGAGTGTTGTCTCTGATGATTAGTATGAAGTGCATTGAACGCGTCCCTACAGTTCGCAATGACAAACTCATGAAGGCCCTTCTCCATCCGGTGGTACCAGTGGTCTGCAAACATTCGCGGGGACACGGTGATCTCGTGGAACTCCTTCCTGTCCGCCCATCTCAGCTGCCATCTTGGTCCGGTTTCGGGGGCTTCCAGCCAACTGCGTCAATTTAAAAAAAAAGTTATTTAGTACATACCTACTTACCTAAAGCGAATATAAATCGATTAAGTTCGTAGAGTGATTATGAAAGTAGTGTTTAACCTTTCGCGTTGAGTGATATGTAAAATTCTTCCAGGAAGAAACATTGGCGTGTAAAAAGGATTGTGTTCGTACCGAACTTCTGGCCACGTCCGAAGCTGGCATTCGAACCTGCGAAGCCAACAAGACAAATTAGCATATTTAACTCGTTTCCAGTTGTGTTCAAAACATTTTCAGATACTACATTAAATTAAATGCTCAATACACTCACACTAACGTGATCCTTGAAGTAGTCATTGTTGTCCTCGTCCACTTCGAGGACCTCGGGCACCTGCTCGAAATACTCAAATTTTGGCAACTTCTTCGACAGCAACTTCCCATAGCCTAGGAGCAGCCTATACTTTGGCGTCTGGCACGATTGAATGGCATGGGTGAGTCTCTGCTTGAACTTCCCTACCGAAGGGATACTCACCCTCGCCACCAAGTCATCCCCGTAAGTCACAGTGGTGACGAAGCTTTTGGAAAAGTCGGCCGCGTCCTTATTAAGAACGCTTCCCGGAGGTGAGTAGCAGTACACATGAAGACTGGGATACTCGTAGTACAACATCATCCCCAAAATCGTGG
>JAHZMW010004704.1:0-12836 GCA_027743745.1 Alloscopus bannaensis
ACATGGTGTGAAGTAGCCAATGAGCTGCCTGTGCCCGGAAGCGTTTTCATATGAAATTCAAAGCCAGAAAAACAGTACTGCAAGTCACATTTAGCTAAAATCAAAGTCAAAATCAAAGTTATAAAATCATTAATTGATACGACCTGGTCACCGGTGGCTAAATACTTTAGCCTTCTGTGGACTATTTATATATGACAATAGGACAATTTTTTTGCTTCTCAATACCATAAGATATTATTATCAATGGTATCATGTATGGAATCTCCAACGTTTTATGGAACAATAAAGTGTGTGCATAAATTTCATCGTTTTAGGTTAAAATCACATATACATAAGCAGAAGCGCACATTTGCCTAAACGATTATTGTAAATCGACAAGTGACTAATTAAATTTAAAGGATTTAGATTTTTTAAATCATATTCAATTGTTCCAATTTTACGCAGAAAGTAAATGCGAATGTGGCTTAAACACAGTTTACCAAATGCAAAAAACAGAAAAACAATGATTGCTATCAGACTGTTAAAAGAGATTAAATTGTAATTGCAGGACTACGGAAAGATTATAAAATCCCAAGTTCAATGTAATGGCATAAATTAAAATTCCTAATTTGTTCTGGCGAATTTCATTTAAACCTGTTTAAAAATATTATCAGACAATTTTTTAAAATAGTAAGCGCAAACAATCGGTCGTAATATTCAAACGTTTCGATGTCCAATCCAGTATGCCAACGAGAGATCGGAATGAAATTAGGTGGCGCTAATCGTACCACCTCTAAAACCTTTCCATGTTATCTTGTATTAAGTGAAAAACTCTAGTTTTATAATTAAATGCTGTTATGTGGACCGCTTACCGACTATACAAGCTTAACTGCAACAAGCAGTGGATATCACAAACCGATTCAAGCCTTCCATACCGGGGGTGTGTCGTCAGGTGTGTCGATGCCCCCCTCAAAAATTTAGGGAGTATGATGCCATGTGCCAGCGCGGAGCGCTGGCTCATGCCATACCTCTTTCAAAATTTTAAAGGGGTATGCTTAGGCACACCCATTCAACAGTTCAACAGTGTTACCCATTTTGGTAGTCATCTTGCCAGAAGTCACTAATTTCGCCTTTAACCTCGTGTTGTAGACAAGGCTTCCGACCAAAGGGCATCGCTGTCGGATGGGTGTGCCAATGCATACCCTCTATACATTTAAGTCTAACTACATCTGGTAAATAAGTCAGCAAGGAGACCGCATGGTATAAGGTGAACATAGGTTTAAAGGATCAAGCCAAGGTGTCTGCTTGAGGGGCTTCAGCTTGGTTGGCTTGACGCTTGTTAGTCAAGCCAAGCATTCAGCTTGAGACTAAGTTTTACTTTCAGGTTTAGATTATACGAGGATCGGATAGAAATGGTGAGATTAGGCGAGGAATGCCTAGGTTAGGTTAAGCAAGAAATTCAGCATTTCCTCGCTTTATCTACCAATTCCTCGTATAATCTCAACATGACCAAATCTAGCCATTCCTGGCTTCTATAATATTTATCTTATATAATATAAGTTAGATAGTTATATAAGATAGATATTTACTCATTGACATTGACATGGTTTTGTATTCCACGCATTGTTTAGTGCACAGAAAAATTCATGAGATTATGACCCGCAGAGCGGCAGAGAAAAATCTCCCGTACATGAAATGTACGGTACTCCACAGTTTTAATAAAGTCTTGACTCCAATAAAATCATGGCCGTTGGTTACCATGATGTCCAGTACATTTTATGTAGTGTACATCATCAAGAAAATGTAGTGGACATCATGGGAACCAACCGTCATGAATTTATTGGCGTCCTGATTTTATTAAAAATATGGAGTACCGTACATTTCATGTACGGGAGATTTTTCTCTGCCGCTCTGCGGGTCATAATCTCATGAATTTTACTGTGCACTAAACAATGTGTGGAATACGAAACCATGTCAATGTCATTGATATTTACTATTACCAAATATTCAGGCTTATCTAAATGAAAATTTAAAAAAAATGGCTGTACATTGGTTACACAGTTAGTAATAAAAATCAATTGTTGTACTCAAACCATTTTTGAATATCAATCTTGCTGTCGAACAACAAGCATGTATAGACTACCGAGGCGTGGTAAAGATGTTTTTCAACCTCCAAGAGAAAAAATGTAGGATCCGACCCCAGACTATTATTTATTTATAAAAATGTTTAATATTCTCTTGCCCTTCCAAAATCACGAAAGTATATATTTTTGTCACAATAATTTTGTTTCACACCAATTTATGATATTAATCCATTTCTCCGAACAAGTGTTATGGTGTGACTCGACTTCTCTCTAATCTGGCATAATTGATAAATGTTCTCTATGATTGAATAGATACAATGAAATTACTGCAGTGATGGAGATATCGATATAATGAAGCTATAGCTATATGTAAGGTCAGAGTGGCAGTAGCTGAGTGCAATGTATATTCGTCTCGTTAACGTTAACGTTACAGATCCAACTTATTCTAACAAATTGTCAATACCGTTGGTTTTTAGTAAGCTGCTTTCAGCATATCTCAGTAGTCCATCTACATGATAAGCTAATGAGTTTCGGTTTCCTATATTAGGAATTCTACTCCTTTTCCGTACTTTTTATCCCAAAATACTTTGAGCGTCATATTTGAGGGCAAATGTAATATACATTCTCAATCTCATTCCAGAACATACAAAAATAGTACTTCACTGATATCGATGCTGTACTGATTCATTTTTACATAGCTTTAAAAATTAGTAAAAATGTCTACATTGTACGTATTACATCGCGTCTATTACTCACATTCATTTGTAGGAAAGGAGGTGGACCATTGTGATTAAGTATGTAAATCTCAATTGGGTTTAAACAACTATTTCCAGCGAAAACGACCCGATCACACCACACTTGTTTTTATAGCTAAACCAATTAGTCATACTTTACGGCAACCTAAATGTTTACAGGGAGGCTATATATTATACACTTTCATTCATCATTTCATTTCATTGTAGTAGGCTGTTTGCAAGCAGGTTCAGCTACCGGTACATCAGTTAGTTTCAGTAGTAGTGATTAAGCATGTACTTATCGGCTCTTGAAAATTCAAGAGGATGTGTGGTAGAGTATCGTGAAACGGACGGACAAGTCTCGTTGAGCGGCATTTGACGGATAAACCTTAGCTCAGCAGTTTGTTGATCAGCTAGGGCTTATACGTAGAATATTATAGTTTATCTACTTAGCATCGCAAAGCATTTTTTCAAGTCTGAGTAATCTAATTTTCAATTATATTTCCATCTTCAAAATGATTTCTTTCTAGTCAGAAGAATCACCTTCCGAATTTCCTAACTCGAGTTTCAGGGCAACATATTATCTCTCTCATACATAGTCTCTCTCAATATAGTTTTGGACAATGTATTTTTTTCAAATCGCATTTAACATGAAGAAAAGGCATCGGAAACCGAGCAAAAAGAAAAAGTAGGTAAAAAACAAATGTAAAGGATTTAAATTCATGCCATAAAGTAACTTATCAATTTAATTCGCTGATTTTTGCTCTACAGCATATCTTCAGAAGGACTGGCATCCCTGCTGGATCTGTCTAATCGACTTTCCACAAAGGGCAAAGTTGCCGACGCATTCACCAAAGCCTTAACATCACTGAATACTCTCGACAAAATCACATGTTTCGAAGACCATACGGCAATTGAGATCATACAGAAAAGGTTTGTGGAGATATCAGAAGTTCTATCAATCTTGCAACATGATCTTGAAAGTGCAGTCCCCGAATCGGAAGTAGAGCATGTGAAAACTTCGATCGCCGCAATAAGTCACAAACTAGAGAACACTCATAGTAAAAACCTGGCTTCCATGACTAGAACAACTGATTGAGCACAACTCTACCAAGAACATGAATTCTGGTCATACTTCTATACCCTGAAATACGATGAACTGCCCTTGATCATCACTTTGTTGTCGTTGTTGGATTTTTTGTGAAATCTGCAATTGTTACGCTTTTAATAATCTATTATAATGTGTAAATTAGGAATTACAAAAACACAGTAAAGCATAATTAATTTAAACTATAAGGCTATGTAGATAATGAGTAGCCGTTTGTTCACGATTTAAGAATGCAATTGAATGGGAAAGAAAGAATGCAAAGCTACACAACTTTACGCTGCATTTTTACTGCATTCAATAATAAAGCTTTAAAATGTCAAGGAAAATATTGTATAACTTTTGTATGAATGTCATTGATAAAGAATTATTTAAGGAAATCAGGATTACTACATAACCTAATAATATAAAAGCATTGCTGAAGTGATAGATTGAAATCATTCTACCCCAGCAAGCATGATAACTGCCAACATTCCATAATGTTAAACAGACATGAGCAAGTCTGGGATAACTTTGAAAAAGGATTTTAGAGAAGCTAGTAAATTATAAATATTTCAAGTTTCCTATATAAAGATTTATGTCCAGTTGTTTGAGCGCAAATAATACCAGCTTTTTCGAATCACAATTTGTGACTCATGAATGTTGATGTAGCTTATTTTCGCACGCACTTCCTGTGTACAAGCTTCTGTTAACTTTTGCAAGAAGCGTGCATGGTTCAATACTTCAATATTTTACATAGGTATGTAAACATAAAGTGTAAAGAAAAAGAATACATAATGCAAGTTGAAAACAAGATAACATAGATTTGGCACACCACAAATCTAGAGCTACCAGTTACCAGTAAAAAATCTCACCCATCTCTGTTTCCTGTTACATCCATGTCCTTATGTGTGGAAACATTTAACAAATTGCGCAAAATTGCCGTTATTTTATTTACGTGAATAGGTATGTATATAATCGTGTATTTAGTTTATTCCCTTTGTCTCTCACAATTCTCAATGAAAAGTAATGAAGAATAGTAACAAAACGTTTTAGATCACAAAGTTTGTCTCTTTGCGATTTCTGAAAGTCATGGAGGCCTGGCAAACAGAAATCCTCGCGACTCGTGGGCCTGACTTAATCAAGCTGATAACTTGTGACTCCAATTTATTTGTCAGCTTGTTGAGCCAACGGATTCTTTCATCTGAAGACATTGAGCGCTTGGTAAGTTTGGTAGAGCAGAAGAATCTCATCTGTGGTTGGTTGTCTTACGTAATTTGATTTTTTATAGACTACCATCCTACATCGCGAAGGAAATACCGCAACCTCCTTTCAACTGCTGCAACTCCTCCCATCTCGGGTAAAGGGTTACGAGGCATTATGTCAAGCCCTCCGCGACCTCGGTCAAACTGGAGCCGTTCAAATCCTGGAGGAAGGAGTTCTCCACAACACACCAGCCTACAAAGAGGCTCAATTGCAACAAAGGCGTATCCAGGATTGCAACCTTACCATTCCTGAGAGCTTGGCATATTACATCCCTCGAGTCCTCATCTGTCGGAGACAACTTTCCAAAGTACGACTCTTTCAGATAAACGATGCCAAAGACATTTTTGTATTTCGTGGAATGGAGCTCAATGAAATGGCCAGGTTCCGGAGTGACTTTGACAAGTCAAGTAACGAGCTCCAGAGAAAAGTCCTGAAACACCACTTCATCCTTTTGGATAGCGATGGGCACTTTGATAAAATTTGCAATAAGTCTGGCGTCTCTTCAGTTCACTTAATAAATTACAAGGAGGGAAAGTTTTTCTGGGTGAAAACCCACGGAAGGTTGGCTGCCATCTATGGTGTTCTTGACGCGGATCAGGATCGTCTAACTGAAGGTCAATTTGTAGAATTTTGCTTGTCTCCAGAAGAAATCAAGGATAAACGACCAGTTTGCATATCAGACACGCCTGGAATGGGCAAAACCATTTTGTTAGCAAGTGTAGCCAGCAAACTTGCAGAAATGCAAGGAAGTGATAGTTTTGTGATATTCCTTGTACTTCGAGATTTCATGGAATTGCTTCACCACGAAGAGATTCAAAGCGACCGTCGAAGGGAAGACTCAATAGAAAAAAATTTGTGTGGTGCCATTTCCAAAACTTTGTTCAAAGCCTCAAACAGCACCAATTTTGAAGGTTTTGAGGCAAACAAGAATTACAACTTGATGCTTGACGGTTTCGATGAGATTTTGAGGCTCCATCAAACGTTATCGGGGGAAATGCTTAAATATTTGGCAACGTTGCCAAATGTCCGGATTTGGATCACCACGAGACCCCACCTCCTCCATGAGTTGGAAACCCGGTTTTGCGTGCTTGGGTTCAACATTTTGCCATTTCAAGGAGACGATCAGTTAGCCTTCCTCCACCGCTTTTGGGAAGGGAAAGGGGCCGTAGTTAACGACAAGCTTAAGTTTTACGCAGAGTCCCGCTTGCAAGAACTGAACAAGCAAATGTCAGACACTGACAGGGACATCGCAGGAATTCCCCTTCAGTGCCTGATGCTCGCCCAAGTGTTCGAAGACGACGCTTTAGACTACTGCAGAACAAGTGTGAATTATGTGATTTCCCCTGTCGCCTCCTTCATCGCGATGTATGCCCAGTTTGTGGAGAAACAATTCAGCAAATTCCGGCGAAAATGCGAAGATGAGTCAGAATTGGTTGTGACAGAGGTCCTCACCGAAGTCCACACGTATCTCGCGGTGGAGCTACTGTTTCCAGAACTGTTGTGCGAATTTGAAGCTTCTTTCCAATACGAGCGAAATATTGAGATTTGCGACTCCGGGATTGTGGAGCGACGGTCTCCTCAAGACACCCCAAAATTCATTCACAGGACTTTTGCAGAATACTTTTTCGCCAAAAAAGTGCTCCAAATGCTGCTACAGTCCAGTCTTCCAAATAATGGTGGAGAGAACAATACAGTCCTCGACAAATTGTTCAAAATTTTGGTAGTAATGTTTGAGGCAAAAAAGTCATGGTTCCAATACTACAACCTGGACGATATGCCAGGAAGCGTTGAAACATTCAAGTTCAAGCATCCTACCCTCTGCTACTTTCTGAACAACCTTTGCAAACAGATCAGTGTCGAAGAAACGACATTTTTGAGCACTCTGGTAGCACCAATGGAGTACCACATCCATATCAGGGAGTGGTTCCCAGCGGCGGTGGAGGCTAACTTGTTGGAGTTGATAAAACTGGCAGACACCATGTTTCCGGGAAGTGTGAAAAAACTGTATTTGCACGACAAACTAGAAGTTCACTACGCACTAATAAGATGCTCAGTTGGAACAAAGAGTGTGGACGTTCTTGACTATGTTTGCGAGTGGGTGCAGCGTTGGGGGGCTACGTCCCTGAGGAACTTGCAACCAAATAGGGGAAGGGAGGCTTGGCAGCTCCAGTTTTTAGAGTATTTTGACGATTTCAGAGAGGTACTTTAATTAAGAATATACCGTTAATTGTGATGCTCATAGAGTAATTTTTACAACTTTGGTTTCAGGGAAATGAGATCCCGAACGAATACTCCCTCACAGGCTACGCTGCCAGATTGGGATTCTTCCTTTTGTTCAAGTACCTTTTCGACAAGTTTAAATTAGATCATTGGATCTCTTTCGATGTGTGGGGAGCGACGGTACTCCTACGTTGTGTGGTTCAACACACACGACTGGAAAGTGATGACATTATTGAGGAAAAGAAGGAAATGATCAAAGTCATACTTGGGGTGAACCGACACAAAAAGTTTCTGGAAGGTTTGCAACAGGAATGGGATGAGCTGTTAGTGGATTTGCACTCCCAGCTCGCAATTTGCCTTTTGCAGGAGGCGTGGAAAGTGGAGCCGACCGCTGTGATTGGGCCTGGTGTGCTTCATCTAACGCTGGAAAGGTTTTGGAGTCACAATTAACTTAATTTGTTTGCATTGGATTGCTGGGCTAATTTTAGATATTGCTATTTTATTTTAGTTATACAGTTGATGACAGGAAAATGAAGGCGCAAGATTTCCACCAACTCATCACAATGTTAATTGAGCGAGGCTTCACGTTTAAAGACTTGAATGCATTGAGGTTGCGGTGGAAAGGGAATGTACTGCATGTGGTTCTCATTGGAGTGGAGGAAGTGATGGACAGCACGCTTCAATTGTTTTCCGACATTGGAGCAGACTTCAAGTGTGTTGATAAGCGGGGCTACTCCATTCTCAAGGTGGCAAAACTCCACTGCAGCGAGCGGGTCGTGAAGAAACTCGTGACTCTGGGGGCTACCGAAAAATATTCCCGTTTTGATCGTTTAAAGTCGTATTTTCGAAAATTAAAGTGAATATGATGTGCCATTTACAAATATGTGGATTAAAATTATTTCGCAGCTCCAATCCTCTAGGCAAAAAAACGCAATCCTACTAAAAGTTAGCAAAAAAAATCAACCATGCTTAATGAGCTCCCAATAATGATTTTCTAAACGTAGTAGTTCCTCCTGTACTTAGTAGCTTCTTAGAGTATGCATTTCTGCAGGCAAGTGAACTCTTTTTTGTGATGTCCAACTCCAAGTTTGACATCCTCAACCATGGATTTACTGAGTGAGTGAGTTCACTAATCTCACACAGAAATTATTGCAGCCAGTTCATCTCAAGAAAACATTACGACTAGAGGATTCCGTGCTCTGCGTGCCGGCTTTGCACAAGCTGAAGCCAGAGTGTGTTAAACTAGATTGTCTGGATTACTTAAATCTACCGAATACCAAAAAATAAAAAAGTCTCAAAATCCATTCTTTTTTGCTGGAATAGTTCTCGTCATTGTCCATTTGGCACACATTTCAATTTCATCTCATTCGGCCATGCAAGCAAATGATCTTTAAGATAATCGTAGTTTATTATGACAAGCAATAATTGCTGTCGTTTTACTCAAGGCTTGATGTCCACAAGTTAGATTAAATATGAAATGGTAAATTGAACCGATGAGAACATACGTCCGATACTACCAGAAACGTGGAACTACCTTACCCGGTTTCACTGGAACCCAGTGATTTGCATAGAATATTCATTCAACTATTATGGCTCCTGAGCAGAGATTTAACACTAGTCACTCGCTATATGTAAGGATAAAAACGCGATTCCTGCAAACTCGAAATGATCACCAAAAAAGTAGGACAAGACAAAAATATTATGACAATTCTCCACATTTGCCAAATCCACTCAAGATTTCCAAAATACTGATTTATTACGTCACTAGTAAATAACAAGTTTGGGCATTAGCATTCACGCATCATTCTCTGATTATTTAGTGGACGACGACAGAGCACTCACTTGTGATTTCAACTTTTATTACACTTCACAAAAACCTGTCCTGTCCAACAACCCGGCAGCAAGAAGAAGTGGTTCATTAGACGTGCAAACAAAGATTAGATATACTTGATACAAAGATTATTCTAGCGAAATTCGATTTCATTCTAAAGTACACAGTACACTCTCTCTGGCTGAAAAAGAGTAAACATGCTTGACGTTAGGAGATACGAGAAACATTTCAGAATTGATGATTTACCCTGAAAACATGTTAACTATATCCACTATCATATATAATACATTTCAATCTTTTCTGTTTGACGCATAAGTAAAGGTCCTCCTTCACACAAACGTGTATTTTTGGTCATACAAGCGCCAGCTCTGCCTGGAATTTGGAGCCGGAGGCAGGCATAGTACCAAAAAGTCACTAAACTAAAGTTGCACAATACAAATCTTCTTGCTTCTTTTGTTGTCCTGCGCAGATTAGCGACTGACCTTGACAATCAGTAGTAGCAGAACTCTCGTTTAAATTTCCTCATGTTATATAGAGATCCATGGACATAGACCACTATGAAGTCAGTATTTGACAAGCAAGAGACAAACGATAACGTTCTCAGCAAAGAATAATATTTATGGCATCTTTCACCTAGAAAGCACATGGTATTTTCCAAGCACTCTGATTAGAAACGTACTTACTTTGCGGTGTGAAAAAGACTTTTAATCATGAGAGAACTGATCAAGTGCCATTAGCGTAGTGACAATTCTGATAACTCAGTTCCTCCAATTGAGTGACTCCTTCAAGTGCAGAACAACAGCATGGAGTCACCGGGACAAGGATGTGAGTTGCGCCCCATCCGAATTCGAATTGTACAGAGAGGGGAACGGGATTGTGGTGAATCGACGATGTTGTAGCTTGCCCGATAATGGACACAATCCATCGGCAGGTAGTATTCAGCGTTCCAAAAATGTCAATAAAAATAAAGGGCAACGGGATTGTGGTGAATCGACGATGTTGTAGCTTGCCCGATAATGGACACAATCCATCGGCAGGTAGTATTCAGCGTTCCAAAAATGTCAATAAAAATAGTCTCGTGTTTCCCAAGTAAAAATGTAAAATGTCTTTGTGGTGACATCTACTAGTCGAGATGGAGTCCTGGAACGGAGAGGTGACACGTGCAAAAACGTGTAAAATCCTGCCATGCCAAAATGTTGAGACGTACGCCCGAAGTACGGATATCTGCTCCACACTTCCGCCCCGGGTCCTTCGCCAACCGAATGGCAGGCAACGGCGTTTGTTATACCGAGAAGAGTCTCGAGAGCCTTGCGTTCTTAAAGACGGACAGGAGGGTGCGTTGGCGGTATGCTGCCCAGACTCTCTTGCAAGTTAGTGCTAAAGGCTTGTAGGAATAGTCGTTATCTTTTAGCTTATCTATTTGAAACAGAATCATTATTAAAGCGATTATTAATGGTGATCTTCAGGTGCTATGCTAGCAGCATATCAAGCCGAACCTTTCGAATTCCCTTATATTGCTCATATTTACAACAGTAATACGACGGATTGGTGTGGGGCAGCGATTTACAACGAATATTACCTGATTACAGCATCGTAAGTAGCTTACCATGACTTTTCCTTGAACATGCCATAAAATGAAGTACTTTACTTAATTTTTGTCACTGGAATGCAGTCACTGCGTTGTGAATAAGGGGCGTGGGGAAACGGTTTTAGTGGAGCATCTCAGTGTTTTAGTGGGATCCAACATTGCGCTTATCGAGCGCAGAAGTCAGCATCATGGCTACCATAAGGTGGCTGACGTTTATCCTCATCCTGGCTACAGCGGGTTCTCTGCTGACTCGGAAGCCTCGGAATGTCGGGCCAATGACATTGCTGTTCTCAAGCTGAAGACACCACTGACATTCAGCTCACGTGTCCAACCGATTGAGATTGCACCTGAAGGATTTGACCCTCTTAGTGAGTGAAGATGACTACTCACATAAATTATAATTTTTTAAAGTGTGAGTTGCAAAAGTTAAAATTGATGTGCATCTTTATTGGAAGAGTATGGATATTATGCATTCAGTGCCGGATGGGGTATCTTGTCGAATGACAATCAGTTGCCGTACCTGAGAAAACATAACTTGAAACTGCGGACTGACGACATGTGCTTTCGTGGAGTGGGAGCCACCAATTCTTGGAGTGCTTCGTGTGACAAGTTAACCGATCGGGCAGATCAGTTTCTCTGTTTAGGGGGGCTTGCTACTGGAGAAGGGAATTCGGACGAGTATCCAAATCCACTTGGTACATAAATGCATTGAAATTACTATAATGGACTTGGGATTGGGATTTCTGGCAGGCTTGATGTACAGTTTCCTTAATCCGATTCGTTTTATTTTGTTTCTAGTACTTTCTCCTGGATTTTCAGGAGGACCAGGTACTGAATACATTTTATACCGAGTCGAGCCATTTCATAAGAGATGAGCGTCATTGTTAAACGGACTAATGACGTTTTGGACTTTGTCTTTGCAGTCGTGTGTCGTGGGGAAAATGGAAGAGCAATATTGTGTGGGATCGTGTCTTCCGGAGGCATTTACTCCAAATGCAATAAAAGAACGAAATGAAAGTAGCTGCCCATTTACTCGTGCCTCTGAGATTGCTCACTTCAGAAAATTTATTATGGAAATTGCAGAAGGTATCTAATATGCATTCTAATAACAATTTTTAATGAGATTGCACTATTCCTTTTATTTCTATATACAAGTAAATCTTTTGTGCCTTAACCAGGTCAAAAAGAAGAGGATAGATTCAACGTTCCGATTTTTGGCTCGGAACTTGTCTCTCCAAAGGAATTTCCACATCAAGTGTACATTTACACAGACCCGAAGGTCCAAAAGGTCCGTCCCTGTGGAGGGACACTCGTGACAAACGACACGGTACCAAAAATGCAGAAATAGACAAAAATTATCATTAGTGATTAGATATGGCATTAACGTACCCCTAACCTTATCTTAAAGGTCATCACCGCCGGTCACTGTGTTGTTGAGCTGAATCAACTATTCTCCGCAATGTTCACGCCGATTGCCAGCGACAAAATCAAAGTACTGGTCGGATCTCATGATGTCACAATGCCTCAGTATGCTGGCGACGTATACTCCGTCAAATCCGTCCATGTCTCTCCTCAGTTCACTGCAGTTCCATACACCCGCCATATCGCTAACGCAGTAATCAGAATGTTCTTCACAAACTTGATTAACCCAGCCTACAGATTTCCGGTCGAGAGCGATGGCTTCTTTCATGATCTGGCCATCTTGAAATTATCGAGACAAGTGAACATTCCTGACGACAAGCTTCCCATTGTTCCGAACCTAGAAAGGACTTTATACTTCCCTCCGAGTATGTAAAAAACGTTGAAAAAACACAAGATATTTTATGTCTTTCGCTTATCATTGGCAACCATCTTTTTTTCTTAAAATCAGGCATATCAGCAACAGGCCTCGCGTACGCCAGAACAAACACAAAGGACTTTGGGAAACTCCTGAAGCACGACATGATTCTACTGGGCTCTCCAGACTGTAAGGAGCGAGCGAAACGCCTCCGTATTCCTGCAGGATTGTTTCCAGCAGACCTCTACTGTCTCGTGGATAAGCACTCTGGAG
>JAHZMW010004705.1:0-10884 GCA_027743745.1 Alloscopus bannaensis
AGAACGAGAATCTAAAGTGCGTAAATTGAAAATACAAAGAATCCGTAAACATCGAGCTTATATGGATTTTTTTCTAACCAGTTCTGCAATGCAATAAATAGCCCAAACACCGAACTTCATTTGAAAATTGGCTCATCATTGAAATCATTTTTGATTTATTAGAAATTGTCGGGGCATTAGTCAAAAAACTAAACGTCGCTTCCAATCTTCTCTGCGAATCCATAATGATATCACATGAGATCTGCGTTTTCATCGTCATGTACAGGTTCGTGAAACTGGAAAGAATTTTATACATAAAAAACAACTAAACTAACAATGTAAATGTTAAATGTTAATGACGAGATACAGGTAAATTTGTAGTCTGATGACTTCGCATCTAACTAGTAATGTGGAAGCTCTGCAAACCTGTATACAACTCGTAGGTGCGTTCAATTGTGCACACAAGATAAATTTTACTCTTCTGATCTAGTCAAATGGGTTAACTCGCAAAGTTATCTTGAAGAAATTCCGGACTCGTTGAGTATGCAATTGCAACATCTCCAGTAAATCTCATTCCCCTACTGGAAATTCTTTATACAACAGTTCATTGAGACTTTGTGTTAGTGTGCATACATACATCGGTAGGCTTTCGGCTGCAATGCGGAGCGCTCCTCCGCTTCAGATAAATGAAAAGCAAAAACGCAAGAGCATTTGTGTCTCCAGAGTAGTGAATACTAACTTCTTCACGAAAGGGATGAAAAGGGTCAGGAGTAACGAAGCAGAAGCAAACCATAAATTCGCCATGTCACGCCTGAGTGACAGAAAGTAACTAGGAAGAAATGCCAGCATCAACTTCTCATTATTTATCCTCCTTCTGGAAGCTGGGCCGTTTAACCAATCGCAACGTGTGTAATTAATCGGTATTGTCAACAACCTGTACATGATTGATATCCTTATCATCACTTCTGCGGAGGCGTATTGTGCTCCCTTTGTTTCCTTCGTTTTCCGCTCCGTTTCGTGAAATCTTGTAACTTTCTTTCCCGTTGACAGATATGGATTTATATAGATCAGACAAGTACGATGAGGACAGGAACCGAAAATGTAAGACAGAAAAACTTATGTGTTAAAATTACGTAATAATTATAAAGCATAGTCCGCAACCCAAGGACATAAATTTTAGACACAAACATGCCTTTAATAACTCTAATACTAATTAATTCATGTGATGTGAAAGAGGTTGAAGAAAGTTACTTCGCCGTTTTCTGGGAAAGTGCAAAAGTTCCAGCAGAGGTTTATACATCATCATCAATCAATTTGCTTCTTAAAGAGTGAAAGCTTACCACGGTTTACCTCCTATCATACACGAGAACTTTACATTTTGGTTAATCTGGCTGCTTGGTTCTATATTTTGTTAAAAGTCACAAATCTGAAGGTTTTTAGTTGAGACGTCAAGCAGAGTGAGATGTATACTTATTGAAATGCCGACGGATTGTGCAGATTGACAGTTTATATAAACTGACAATTTCTACACCTGTGCTACTACTAACGTAAGTTTTTCATTTTAAAATGTGTAAGCACTGATATTTGTACGGATATGAACTAAATTCGTGTTCCACGGGTTCATCTTAGTTCCAAGTCGTTTTCCTAGCAAAAATTACGTGTTATTATGGAAAGTCTTGTCTGTGATGGTGGTTAGAGTGTCAGGTCGATGACGTCATATTAGAAAGTATAGTGAGGGATTTTATATTTGCATCCCCACAGTTACTTCTCAAGACATTCAAGCAGAATCTTCTTACAAAATCGTCGATTTTTGTAAGGAGTGCATCCAAATTTAGAATTGGCGGTGCCGGTGCCCCAGGTCGAGGGACTACGCGTTCGCGCTTTTTTTATTCAATTAGAACTCAGTCTTTAAAAATTTTTAGTGTCAAAATTACGCTGATGAATCACCAGTTATAAGAAGCTCAACACTTTTCTCAAAATGGCCGGTAGCTCAAGTCGTCAAATAAATTTGGAAGAGTTGGCCAAACATAATACGGAAAAGGACGCCTGGATGGCAGTCAATGGTTATTAGTGGCGCAATCGTTCATGTGAATTAACATATTATCTCCTTACAATTTGGAAACCCATATTCATGTCGAGACTTTGCATTGTTGACGTAGGAAAAGTGTACGACGTGACTGCATTTATATCTAAACATCCGGGAGGAAAAGCAGCCATTATGCCAGGCGTTGGGAAAGATGCTACAGAAATGTATATGCAAGTAAGAGCTTAAAGCTGAGAAAATTCTCTTGTTTCACTTTCTCAAGTTGCTCTTTAAATTGGATGATGTGATAGGCACATGCGTACGTGAATGCAGACAAAGTCAACCACGTGAAACAAATTGGAGTTTTAAAACGGTAGATTTATTGAAGTATAGACAAAATCGTTTGCCGAAAGGTGCTCTGAACTCTACTGGACAATTTCGCTGTTGACAGAGTTTTGCTATGAACCATTGAAAGGAACGAATTGACAGGATGACCCAAAATTACTACATAATAAAAATTATTCGACTCAATGTAACAAACGAAGTAAATTTACCCATTCGCACAAAATCGCAACATTTTAATCAAACGTTATCCATTATATAGGTAGCAAAACGAGTGCCAGTTTAGAGCCATCCTCAATCCTCATCCACATCATACTTGAACGATACTCATTGAGCATTTTCTTAAATTCGTGAAATGATCTCAGTGAACCGTGAAGAATGTCTGTCATTCACAGCAAATGATCGTGTATCTGAGCAAATGTCTCATATATTGTCCGCGATTCGTTTTTTTCTGTAAGAAAAATTACTCCGCCTCGCTCTGCGTTGCGAACACTTTTTCACAAAGGGCTTAGCCGAGACAATTTAAGCATTTGAAGTGTTCCATCAGGCAATGGAGTTTTTATAGAAAACATTATTGAAGTAAATTACAACTTGGACAATGATAAAATATGAACAACACGGCGGATATCAATCACTCGGGTGGAAAAATGTCTAAAAGTGTACTGAGCTCGCGCGGTGACCCTCTCACCCACTGAAAATCTCACCGGAATATTGAGGTAGAAATCAGCGGTGATGCTAAAAGATATACAGACTCTCTCGCAACATGGAGGAAGGGACAAGATGCTAGTAAAAATCGTAAGAGCACACACGCAGTACAAAAAGCAGCAATTTTTTTCTTATACATACTTTTTCGTATTTTTTTTTTCATCGAGATGAGATTGTGAGTAAGTGTCGAAGAAGGATTGGTTCGTCGGAGGAAAGGTTTTCTTCTGGTTGAATAGGATTGATTCAAGGCTTCCTTCTCTGTGAAGTCAGGCAGAAATCGGAGTGCAAAGGGCTAGCACAGGAAGATGAGCGCGAATCTTGTAAGAATTATCGTGAAAACAGAAGGGAAAAGATGGTCGAGATGGATTTGCGAATGTAATGCAATAACCCACATTTTCCTCTTTACCTCACCTACTCCTGTAAAGTTTTGTGTATTTTGTGAGAGAGTGAGAGTAAAGTGCAAAAATATCCCGCTTTTTCATATCACACTGTAATATTCCATTCGCCCGTCACTCTGCGGAAGAAAGGAGAAAACTAGACAAGTGCATCATTGATGAAAGTTTTAAGCTTAAGTATAAGTGCATAACACTCAAAGTATACGCCTCCATTCAATCCTCGACCCGCGGTGCATGTACATGTATAATAAAAGTAGTCTTAAATGGACGGACTGACAAAGCCTATGAACCGACCAGGGAGAAGGATGAATGAGTGAAGAAGACGAATTGTTGTATTTGCTGACTGCTCAGCTCACAGTTTGCAAGGAGCGTAAAAGTACGTACTAATGCGTTCTTTGGGAGTTTGTGAGCCAACAGTGTGAGAACGAGGCTTAAATGTTAGAGAGACGGGAGAGTGAGAAAAAATAAAGGGAAAGTACACTCAGTTGTCCAATTGAAAATAAGAAGATTACCTCATTTAGACAAATTGGTTACAAAGAGTTTAAGTAAATGGTAAAGACCTATGGTAATCGTAGTTAGGTATACATGTACACAACAAAGCCAGGAAAGGAAATTGAATTGGGCACAAATATGTACAAATGCGCCGATTGTATATTGGCTGTTCAAATCCGTTGTTTTAGTCTTCAAACAATGAGCCTTCATTTCCGTAGCTTATGCTGACTGCCACCATAAGCGAGCACTCAGAGAAAGTCGTGTGTACTCTCTTAAAATCATTGTTTGATTAGAAATCCTTGAAAGTAAAGCCCGGTTTTTCCTCCGAGCAATTCTGAAAACGATGGCTAAACAGTTAGTAATTCAAGGAGGTGAAAGCAGGATGTAACATGAATTCATTGCCGCACAAGGCTTCCCCTTTCTTGCTAGAAACAAACTTACGATACGGGAGACGAACAAAATAATATGCTGCTAAATGTTGTAAATTGTAGTGTGCTTCATTGTAGGAGGTCTGAAAGACAAGTACACTCCCACCCATGATGACTAATGGCGCTCCTTTAGAGCGGAAGCTAAGATAAGTGGGACAACTGGAAAACAACTTTCCAATTTAAATTGAAGGGCTTTCGCTTGCCGCCGCGACGATTTGGCGGAAGGAGACATTTCCGCAACACAGCCAATTAAGCTGTCTCCCAACAGTTAACTCAAACTTGCGCAACCCTTGCCAGAGATTTCTGCTACACCGAAACACTTTTCTTCAATAGATTCCTATCTGTCTGTACAAATACAAATATTTTTTCCACAGAGAAAACAGAAAGTGTAATACATTAACTGTCATTCCACTACGCGCCACCACGGTTTCTTATTTCACCACCAATAAAAGTCGTGACGCTCTGGAAGGACCTCAGTTCCTCCACAATGAAAGGTATACATTTCTGTTAAAAGTTATGTGTACATTTTCCTTTCCGTACATCCTTGAACAGTGAAAGCCTTTAAGGAACATGTAATTCAGACTTTTGGTGAGTGAGGCAGGCAGGAAGGGGAAAAACTTGGGAAAAAATATTCCTTTCCCCATTCCCTTGTGGTCTCCGCATACAGGTTTTCGATTACTACGTGCTTTACTCTTAAAAAGAGGAGAAAAGTATGTATAACTTATTTTACCTACCGGTATACTCTCAAAGGGAGGAAGACATCAGAGTTTTTTGCAAAAAAAAAACACAAGATAGGCAACCATTAAAGTTTTATTACGAAGCTTTCTCTTAGCTTTTCCACTTGTAGTGGTGTGTTGTCGATGATAGAAAACCTCTATACTTCTTTCTCATATATACTTTTCACCAGCCATATTTTATTTATAATTTCGCCTATACCGGACCAGCTTTGGCAGGGGAGGACAAAGTCAAAGAAAAAAGGACCATGAAAAACACAAAGAAAATCACGACCACCACCACCACACATTCCTCTTCAACTTTCAATTTTTCCTGTCTCAAACTTTTTTGCACGAAATAAATAGGAAAGGGGGCAAAGAAAACGATGAAAATTTCGAGCTGATTACGAATCGAAGGGAACACGGTGTTGTGACAGCCGTATGTGTTATCTTTGATGAGAATATGTGCAACAGCATAATATCGTAAACAAGGAAAAGAAATGACTTTCAAATTGCGTCTCTCTCAACTCCCTGCCGTCACGGTACGGATTTAACCACTTTTACCCTGCCTAACCGGAAGGAAACTGTCATTTTTGTTTTTATATACTCAAGGGAACAAACTTTATTTTACCTATTCATGACCTGTTCAAATGATTTCATCATCAGAGCCGTTTTACATCGCACTTTTTTTTACCAATCTCCTTCTCACAAAGTTTGTCCAGGTTGTGTTAGAGTGCTATACTCCGTTGTTAGATTAGTGAGCACTCTCTAAGAGAATGGCTGGTGTTATAAAGAGATTTTTTATGAAAATTCAATACATTACACGTACATCACGAAAGAGATGAAAAGAGAAAACTTTTGTGCTTGTTTGAAATCTCATTTTCCTCTCTTGTTTTTCCAACTTTCTTCTCCCTAATAAAGTACTAGTGCAAAATTTCGTCAGCGCTTCGTTTTCTTTTTGTCGTGCTAGTGGGTGGCGAGTCATCATTCCCGAGAGTAAACTAAGGAAAACAGACTCACAAGTAATATACGCGTAAAGCAATGTATTGTAGTGGAGGAAATGGAGTCACTAAAAATGAGAGGCACGACATCTGTACACACATATAATGTAATTGATTTTCGGTTTTAGGAGGCACAACGAAATGACCGTATTGTCGTTATTTATCATCACAGAGTTTGAGATAGTGTGGAGGGCATGATTTATGATTGTTTACGAGTGAACGGGTTGCCTCTGAGCGAGAATGAAGTAGACGAGGTGTGGAAGCATCTTGTCTGCTACATATTCTATCTCGAGTGCCGCTGGCTCCAGTATGGATCTCGTGTTATGTAATATTATTTCCACCATATTTCATTTCTCTCCTGCTCCATTTATAAATCGTGTCTACGTCCGTATACCCGTTGTTGTAAGTTGCAACTTCCTGCAACGTTGATTCCGTGGAGGATCCGTAATTGCCGAGTCAGCACCGAGAGTTAATTTCGACCATATTTACCACCAGATATGGGGAAAGAAGACAAAGTGCGACAACTGACCGACGGGTTCATCAGTGCAGATCCGGTCGTAATCCATGTTAAACGATTCGGAACCATTTCCGTCTTTACACTCGACTAACATTATTGAAAGAGACAGAAAGATCCTCGTACCATCCCCGGTGGTGTACTTTGGAACGAGAGAAAATGATCTCGTGAAATTTGTCAACTCATTTAACGAGTCAAGCTTTTTGCACGCAGAAACATTTCATTGTCTGTCTATGGAAAAACGTCGCTACTCCTTTTGCGTAATAGTCCCCAAAATTACAATCAGGTAGGAGTAGTGAGGATTTTCCCCAATTTTCCAGTTCACTTCTGATTTCCAGTCTAGAAACTCTGCGTGGGTTGTTTTTATGAAAAGTTATAAATAATACCGTCGTCTCCAAACCTGTTTCAAAATCATTAACTTTATTAAGATTCATTCTGAAAGTAACCGAACTTGCAAAAGGCAGGACGTAGGTATTCATATTCTGCGAAAAGTAGTCAAAGTCCATGCGGGATTTCAATTTGACGCTATTATATCAAAAATCTCATTTAATATCAAACGATGCTAATCAAAGTCTTCATTTCGGTACGCATAAGGGTGGCTTCATAAATCTCAATTTTAACGCATTTCGCATTCGCATGTTGCTATATATGTATTTAGTATAGATCTATATAAAGCTACCTTTGGGCAAATACACAGCTTCAAGCATCTAGATCATTGTCAGATTTCTAATTTTAGTCTCAAATATTAATCTGGTTTCATCCTACGATTCCATTTCCAGTTGTCAAATTAATAAGCACTGAAACTTCGCAGGAATAGTAACTGCGACACCGTAGGAGACCTTCGCGCTTTCATTGTCAATTGTGTGACACGTAATTTAAAGCTTGAACTTCTGTCGAGGCTGGAGTCAACACAGTGCGATCTCTAGGTCCAATTTGATATTTTAGGTGTAGCACGTACGTGACTCATGTTCAGTCTTGATGAACGGGAATATGTTCGTATGACATGAACAGTGCTTTTGTAAGATCAAACTCCGCTAGAGAAGTCATTATAATTTTTACAGCAAAATAATATATGACTTTTATAAAATATGTGTACATAGTATTAAATAATATTCCAGTAGTATGTACATCGACTTTTAGGCATCGCTCGCAATAATTTCTTTCACATATGACAAGCGTATAATGACAGCCCCAAAATGGGCAAGTCACGACCGTGCGTCGAAGTGTTGTACTGTGATAATCATCGATAAAGTGATCTTGCATATACTCATATAAAAAAAGGTTGAACGATTTGCAAAAAAAAACGTCTTTACACCACCATATCTTGCCTGAACACATGTCGTCAGCATTACTCTCCTCAGAATCTTCGTACCGGTCAGGCAAGATCGTTGCCCTCCTCCTTATTTTTCCATTTCNAAAAAAAACGTCTTTACACCACCATATCTTGCCTGAACACATGTCGTCAGCATTACTCTCCTCAGAATCTTCGTACCGGTCAGGCAAGATCGTTGCCCTCCTCCTTATTTTTCCATTTCTTAAAAATGAAACCGATGACAGAATTTCATAGACACGGACACGAAGTACATGGATGCTGCTCACTCATACGGATATGGATATGTGCAAAGTGCACTAAACAAGCAAAACCTGATCTCTATACCTCTTTGACAATGTAAATTTATTTGCATTCTTTCCGGGTGTGTTGCTACTCTCTCAACAGTCAACAAACTCAATAGGCTTCTTGAAGCACAAACTACTTCAAGACTCGCATTTTCGGTCCAGCGACAGACCGAGGAGGATTAAGTTCATCGTTTGTATGAGTTTGTTTTTAGTCTAAAGAGCTCATCATGGGGAAACTTGAATTTAAAGGATTACTTTTATTAGGTACTGTGCCGCAAGAATAAACCTTCACTACATAAAAAAATTGCGTTCCCGCAGTTGTTTTAGAGAGAGTTGGCTTGTTTTCCCCGGCAAATTGTTTTCCATTTTAAGACTCCTTTCCATCTCTATTTGTTTTCCAGTTCTTTTATCTCTCACCGGTGCGGAGAAAGAGGATTCATCCAGCTCCGAGACGGATTATGACAATTCCTCCTTTTTCATCAATTCCGTTCATTCTGTGGCGAGCGAAGTAGCAAAGGTAACAATAATTATTCTTTTACAAAAGAGTTCTTCTGAAACGTATGAAATCAACGGTTTGCAACGTTTTCCTTCATATTGAGAAGGTGCGGTACTTGCAGACTGTGTTTCAAGAAATATATTGATGTTGAGTTGATATTATTATTTGTTGCAGAACACGGTGGTCCACGATGACAAAGTTGTCTGGTCTCCGTTCTCCGTGGTCAATGTCCTTTCAGCCCAAAATTTAACAGAGAACTCCACCGTTTTACAGAATGGATTCAAGTCTGCGATCGAGTATCTGGCAAGTGGCTCTTTTGAGTTTTTACTTTATACATCATGATGATAATAAAAGGGAGGCGGAAAAACGCTTTTCGTTCGAAACATTTTTGCAAGTTTGACTACAGTAAAACCTCTCAGTTCTCCACACTGGCGAAAGAGAAGAGATTTTTACGCATTAAATCAATGTCAACACAAAACTGCTTTTCTCCCGATCTCTACAAATCTAATCCGTGCGAGCTTTTTTGCAGCTGATTTGCTAAAAAGGCTTCTTCATTGAAGTGGTAACAGTGCGGTTTCACTTTGTACTCGCTGAAACAACACTCATGAAAATATGATTAAAATACAAGAAGTGACGATGTTGGAATATTTTCGCTTGAGTGCTTATATACGTAGCTAGATGATACATCGTCTCCCTACTTGAAAATAACCCGTTCCTCTCTCTCTCTCCTTTTTCTTCTCTGTATCCCGTGTGCTGCTTGGTTGAGTATTTGATATAATCAATTCTCTCAAGCAGTTAATGTTTACAAAACAATATGTGTTTGTAAAACACTAATTACACTAAAACATGGAAATTTTCCTTGGGAAACCTTATATGAAGCGTGTAGATTAATATTATTGCAATACATGTGCAAAACGAAGAGCTCGTGCATGTAAAGGGATATTATATTTGATATTTTGTTAGACTTGTTTGAAATTCAAAACTTGTTATTTAAAAGGCATCTTTTGAATACACTCATTATCAAACTTTGCCAACTATTGTACATAATACGTCTACGTTACCTTGAGTCTTCATCTCAGCTTATCTATAATCGCTTAATTTTGACACAACGGTAAGCTCTCGATGAGTTTTCGCGTTGTGAGCACTCCTTCCAAATCCAGTCACGGCGAGAACAATGTATATGTGCTGAATACAAACTTGTGTAAGCGAAAATACGTAGGTGTATTGTCCCCAATAATTCTACATCGTCTTTATCCTTTGTTTTACGCAAATCTAGCGCAAGGAGCAGTCGAGTGGATTGAATATCACAAGGATCCAGTTTGGCTACAGTAAGGACGATCAGCTCGTCAACGAGAGTGATCCAACGTTTCCTGTATACCGTTATCCAGAGTATGACGGCAACTTGACTGACGTTATCGAGAGCAAGTTCTCTGAGCTCACGACTGGAGTCGTTCAAAACAGCAGTGAAGCATCTAGTCACGCGTCGGAAGGTAGGAAAACATTTCACAAAACAACAACCTGCCACAGCATTCTACCATCTACACGCTTATTATTTTGCGTCAGAGAGACGAGCTTCGCTTTGACAAGGGAAATGCATTGGAAACGAAACACGAAATGACAGCACATTCTAATCATTTTTCTCTCTCTCTCGCACCATATGCATCACAAATGACAACAAAGACTGTGACATGGCGAACGTACGTTTTGAGATTACAATATTTGCAATCTCATGTTTGTGTGGTGGGGAATCTAGTAAAATCGTAGTAATGGTCCAGCGAGCTCACTAACCTAACCTTTTAAAAATCGCCTAATTTTATGGTCTAAAAACCTTTCATTTTTACAAAAACAATAATATTTTACCTGCACTTTTAGTCGTGTAAATACAGAAAGATCACTAAATGATCAAAAACAACTTTTTTTAGTCTGTAACATTTAATGATATTATTTTCTCCACACAAGATGTTTTGTGTGTGATCTTATCCATCACATCTATTATCTGTCACACGCCATCACTCACATCACTCACGAAAAATGAATTTAGCGTTTGCAAAAATATACGAGAGAAACTTTTCTCCACTCACGCTGTCTCTCTTTGCTTCACCTCTTGAATTCCAGATCGGCTGGAGATCCCTCGTGAGAACGTCTCAGCAATTTATGTCACAGCTCTCGGACTAAGAGC
>JAHZMW010004706.1:0-16749 GCA_027743745.1 Alloscopus bannaensis
TGAAAAACTTGTGACGTATGCAAGGCACATTGCGTATTCATGGCTCACTGTCAATGTGTCGTTGTGTACAATAATATTTTACGAGAGTATGAACGTCGAGTGAAAGCGTAAGACCAATTCCACATTTCAAGAATGACAGGGTGCCCATTGGCTCCTACATAAAGTTTCAAGGAACATTTAGCAATTACTGTTGTTTCTCTGCTATTGAACAAAGGAGGAGACGGAGAGGAAAAGAAATTCATCAAAACTTAGGGAGTACTAGTGGTTTGTGCTAAAGTGAGTGGACTACAACACATAACTTCATAAAACCACTAAAATGAGGAGTCGGGTAATGATGCAATAACGGCTCGGAATGGAGACGAGATGAATGAAGAAAGTGGGTTAATTCTCCAATAATCTCTGGCCTAATGCTTTTTCCCGACACAGTGTACCACTTGAAGCAGTAGTCACCCATCCGTCTCGAGAATATGCGCTTTGTTCACAAGACAAAGAGCACACAACCAGAATGCGTGCTGTCCCATGTGAAATCCACTGTTTGAAGTCAAGTGAGAGCAAAGCGAAGGACAAAAAGCGTGGTCGTTGACAAGGAACTTGAGAACTCTTCTCATAACTGGAACGATACGATAATGCTCATTTCTCGAGGAAATGACAAAAGCCAGACAGAATAATTCGACGGACAGGCATGTAAGACGACGACAAGGCCCAGTTCACATTTGGCAACTTGCGGAGCAATGTACTGCCAGGAAAATCAAGTGTAAGGTGACAGTAGAAGTTTATTCCCACCCAAACCATTTACAGAAGATGTCATAAACCTCTCATATACATGACATGTAATCCCTAATATCAAAGAGGTATGTGCTTCCACAAAATGTCTAGAAACGAGCTGAAAAGTTACACGCTACAAAACACACACTTCTTCTGGAGCCTCGCGGACCAGCGGGTGGCACACGGAGAAATGCTGAATTTCTCTCCGTTACAAAATGCTGAATATTTCATTTTCATTACACTCAAGATTACAACAATGCATTACATCACGGGCGGGCATTCATAATCTCGTGAAAATACTCCCTTCATGCCTATTAATACTTTTTGTGAGGATTTTCTACATTTGTGACAAATACGGTTATTGCTTTCAGACATGGTGAGTTGAGTCAGGACAGGCTTCGCTGGAGAGGACGGAAAGCGACGAGCGACATCCGGGAAAGCCCATTTCACTTCCTTTTGGTCGCATTATGGGTGCAGTGTTGTAGTTCGCAGTGAAATTAGTACTCCGAGGAGAAACACAACGAAAGCAATATTATTACTCTTTTCTCTCTCTTCAAACTACAAACGCAAAAATGAGGTGGCTTCATTCAGATCTCACCTCAAGCCATCCCATCATCTCGTTCTTGCTGTGAATTTTTGCTCTCAAAATATACGCCTTCTCCATTCTTGTACTCTTATTATTGCTCTTCTGTCTTTAGTATTTTTCAAGCTGGAAATATGCAAGCGACAAACGGAACAGTCATTGCACCACCAGACAAGAGGCGTGCGTAGGCCGCGAGGTAGTTTTTAGGGGCAATAATATCACGTTTGAAACGATATTCAAAAATATTATTCCAAGTCTCTTCCACAAACACTACAAGAGACATTTCAGAGATATAATATTTATTTCTGAGTTGATACATTTTCTTGCAGTTGCACTCAATAGCATTGTTATTAGACTGAGCATAGTACTGTGTATTTGCATGATTCACCGTTCTCATTTCATATGCACGTTATCTTCGTCCACATTTGCTCATTTGCATTTTTTCAAGGGGATGAGAACAGCTTTGGAAAAATGCTTTATGACATGCACGCCAACAACGGGCGTATACCAGCATTTTGGATACGTATTCTCGTAGGTCATTATATTCGTAACCATTATTGTGCCATTACGGTCGCTCCATGCTATCCAGTAAAACGCGAAATATACCACTACTGTATTTATTTTGGAGAGTAATATGAATTCATGTGTAATGTTATTACGGTTGAATTCGTAATACATGCATTATTTTCTCGAGTGTGCTGGAATGGGAAATGATCCTTATTAGTTTGAATAATCTGCACACTCTCTCATTCTATCCTTCTCGTACCCACTGCAGTGTGGCAGATTGCATATAAAAGTATGGAAAAAGCAGATGAGCTGGAGAAAGAAGAGTTGAGCAAACTATATTTCACCATTTGCCGGCTGGCTTTTACAATTTTTTTCTCTCTCTTTCCTGTACTGTCCCACATCCACAAATGTGAGCATGTGTGTATGCTTATCGGGGAGCGAGTCGTGGAAAATAATTTAAGTAGTATTAGCGTGAGTTCCCAAGAGAGTCGAGAAAGCAAACGTGCATGGCTTCTCCCGTCTAATCCTGTAATTTACATGGGCGCGTATTACTCTTTGTCTCTTGTACTTTGCCCGTTTTTTCTCACATTTTGTGTATTAATATATACATACGATCAAGATCGTATTCTTACGACCATTCATATGGCTATAGGAAAATGAATTCAAATAAATAGGAATGAGACCGGTTTTTTTGTAGCGATATCTCTTCCACACATGCACAAGAATTGTGATACAATCGAAAATTACCTTTTGTATATTATCAACGCATCTACGAGTACACAATATACGGTGAACAGTGCGCTATATTACTGCTTCATATCTATGCATAGAATTGAAATGAGAGACTTTGAATAGGGTCTTTGCTCCAAAGATATCTTGTTTCTGGAATATTAGGAATTGACTCGCGAAGGAGCCGAGACGAGGGAAGACAACCGGAGAAAGTAATCCTTGCGTCTTTGTGCCTAATGTGAATTTGATATTTGGGGGAAAAGACACAGTGTCTTAATGCTGTAGAAAATTTCACTGTCTATCTTCTTATCGTGTGGCTGTTCATTTTCCTCCTTCCATTTTATATGCTCTCCATATGAAGTCGCGACAGAGAGTGAGGTTGATAGAGTTGGAATAATATACGCATTTTTGTGTGAAGCACACACCTTATTTAATCCCTGGAATCTCCCTCCTGCCAAACGAATTACGTTACAGTGGTAAAAATAAATCCAGAGCGTACACCCCACCCACCCAGATGAAGACGGCTGCTGACTCCATGAATTTCATTAAAAATATACTCGTGCTCAAATAAATACACGTATTTAATGCCCCTTTAATTACATTTGCATGAAACAACATCCTCCCGTGTATTACGCTTGTCGTACCATCAGTCAGTTCCAATTTGGAATGGAGGAGAAATGCAAATAATCCAGGGAAGCGTACAGGGACGACTCCAATTTCACAACCAATCTTCGCTTTCTCCATTAAAGAAAACCAGACAAATTACGGTGGTGCCACACACACACACATTCTTCAGTTGGGAGGTGTGCGAGATATAGAGGTGTTTCATAACGTATTTTTTTCTCGGTGAACCACAAAAACCGTCCTTTAATGTTCGACGACTTTGTAGACATCGTCTTTCTCTCGATCCAACAGTAAAACAAAATGACCACATACCCCCCACCGCCCACCCACACCTAGTCAAAGGTCTGTCTTCCTGGATTCCCTCACGAGTTGCTGTAAAAGCTTTAAAAAACTTCCTATTACTACCGCAGTGTTTGATTGATGTCTTTTCGTCGAGATAGGATCGTGAAAGGCAAAACGACTCACATTGTTCTTTCCCCACCTGACTTTCTCTGTGTTTCAATGAGTACTCTCCTAAACTCCGATTTCGATCACTTGGCAAAGTCAAGCCATCCGATTTCCATTCTTTGATAAATGGAATGGAGTGCGTTCCGCTTTCCCTGTGCCAGGACTCACGCTGTGAGAAGCTTCTTGGTCTTTCAACTTCAACCATCTCTGAAGTCAAAGCAGACGTGTGCCTCTTCCAGAGAAAATCGAATCCACTTTCTCCACCAAGAGAAAGAGAGAGAGAGAGTGCATACACAAAAGAAAAATTGATACATGCGTTACGGGTACGACGTATGTGATAGAAATCTAAAAATGGAAAAGGCAAAAAAAGAGTAATATCCCGGGCCAGAAGAGTGAAAAGGTTGTGAGAGTAAACAACAACGACAACCGGTATCATACATCATGCGAAAAGGGCTTGTTCACTTTTACGCATAGCGAAAAAGAGAAAGCAACCTCTGCAGCTGACATGACACGGTTTTCGTCAACAATACACATCTCTGGACAACATGACATCAAAGGGCCTTCCCATTTTTCCAGCTTTCCCTTGTTTGATCTTCGGAAATTGAATATTTACTCCATTATGGATTATGGCATGATGTACAACAAAGGCGTACCTATACATTATATCCAAGGCATTGAGTCGAAAATTTTGCACACATCGCAAAATAAAAAGGGCACGTGCAAAGTAACGTGTCGATTTTTCCATTTCAATCGCTCTGGCGCCATTTAACCACACAATGCGAATTGTTAGAATGAAGTGGTTGCCCATAAAATCTCACAAAAGGAGCCCGTGTTTGAAGTAGTAATTCCCATCCTGAAAATAGTTAATAGTAGTCAAAAACTTGAAAGTAGAGTTGCCCTCTGTGCCCGTTAACGGAAAAGGAGCGCTAAGCTGTAAACTTCTTAAATCCAATTCTGAGGATAGCAATTCAGCTCGTATCCCTTAGAACACTTCCTTTAAGACAAGATTGAACCCAGATGTGTAAGCGTAAAAAACTCGTCATTTTAATGGAACTTTAGCAGCAAAGTGAGAAAACCCATTAATATACCATAGGACCAGTGTTACCCGTCATTGTCGAGGACTTCCAATTTTTTTGAAACTTTCTCCCTCCATTGACGACTTTAATGTTTTATTTGACTTTTAGTCAAACACTGGCAAACCTTCTTGGCACATCAAGTCAAATACGCAAAACGCTTCACCAATTCCCCGCATAGTACACATTTCTCTTCAAGAGTTCAACTTTCGAAAGTCTGTGTAACGCTGAGATGACACAGCATTTCAGCTAGTTCATTTTAAACGGGAGTGAAAGAGAGAGGGAGTAGGTAATATAAGTTATACGAGTTCCCATTTTCTCTTCAGACTCTTTTTTTTTACATGGGCCCAATATTTACGAGCTTCATTAGCGACCAATTTATTAAAGAAAACTTTTCTTATTGTACTTTCTTCCTTCTCATTTCCATTACCACAATAGCCTACATCTGAGTTCTTGATTAAAACTTTCTTCCGGTCTCTTTCCCCTTGAAGGAGCTACTATAGTATTTACCCTCTCTTTTATTTCTCCAACTTTTCCTCAGCTCAATTCGACCACCCTGAAAACGTCGCAAAGAATGGCAGCTCATGCGTGAGCATTCAGGCATCCTCTAAACGTACTCTGAACGATCATTTTTCAGAAAGAGTCCTGCCACAACTATGCTCCAATGTATATCCTAATTTTATATGCTCGTGTGTACTAATAGTTAGACTTAACTATGCGCAAATAGTACACTCACCCGAAACTCTCTTGTAGGGAACAATTAATCATTAAGTCTCAATCAAGGGATCCCATCCATTTTAATCAAGTTGGCGTGGTTCCTCCTAATGAAACGGGAAGGGTTCAAGTGAGCACTTTGAGCTGGAGGGATAAAAATGAAATGAAGACGGAAGCAGAGGGCATCTCTCCTAGACAAGTGGAGCTTTGTTGAGCGCCGAACATGATCTCAACGTATTTAGACAACCCGAACCATGAAACTCCAGGTAGAAAGCACATTGCGAGACTGATACAAAAAAAGTGAAGTAACAATCTATATGCGTACTTTATACTCATCCGGACGTTACAAGGAAAGATTGATCACTCCTCAGCTTGCATGAGTAGACCTATTTAAAACACATATTATTTTGAGCATCTCCCTGTATCATCTCAGGATATGGGAGCGGAGTGACGGGGAAACACGCGAGAGGCGTTTGGAGGTGAAAAAGTTCCTTCAAACCAAGAATGAATAAGTGTGGGCTAAACTAGGAATAAGTTTGGGGAAAGCACGGACAGGAACGTCTCAGAGCTTTCTTAGGGCAACTAAATTATTGAGAAGAATTGGTGGAGTGGAAAGGGGAGAATGGGTTGACAGTGATGGAAAGTGTAGGGGTATCCAAGCGAAGGAAACTTTTGGGTCGTTGGGATCCTAAGACAGGTCCAGAGAAAGTAGGACCCTCCACTGCTCACAATTACAATGAATATATTTATAGGAGCGGAGTCGTGTGTATGCAGAACTATCCCAGAGAGCATGTACGAATTTCATGGTAATTCTTCCATTCTCTAGTGCAGCGTTGATGCAAACGGAACGCTGATAAGTGTGATTGCTTGAGTGAGGGAAGAACGAGAAAAAGCCATCAGCTGCAGTCTCTACGAATGTGCATTATTAAGGTATACTTTCCCCATTGTTTTCCCTCTGATTATGCTTATTATTAGCTTTTAGCAGTCGTAACTGTTTAGCTTGCAGTCTACTAAGACTTGTCCTTTTTGTGTGACAAGCTCTCTCGAGCTGGAGCCAGTGAAGATGGATTTTACAAAGTCCAGCTGTAATAGCGTACGACTGTGAATGTCACTGATCCGAGAGTAATGTGCCAGTCCTTATCTCCTCTGTGCCAGCCCGTTAAGTCTTCATTTGTGACGGTTGGGTGAAAAAGAGTTGCCGGATGCGGTTGTTTGTGGAAAATGGCTAACTGTGCGTTTCGCAAATTATGGGTCCCTCTGCGCTCCTCGCTTCCTCTACATTTCCTCCACCTTCAAGAGGGAAAGGGAAAGAAAGCGTTTTCTCCTAAATTCCGTTTATTGAGTCGTTGCAGGCTGTCCCAATCACTTTTTTTTCTGCAAAAACCATCCTCCAATTGAGCAGGTACGCTTATAAAATGTACATACGTTTACACTTTATACATTCTCCAATCCAATTGTTGCACTTTGACTTGTAAATGTCGGCTTACAGTAGAAAAATGGTGGCAAACACGAAGGCGTCTAACAAGGGAGTGAGTGAAAAATCAGGAAAAAATCACGTATTGCGGATGAAGCGAAAATGCCTCTATATGCTCACACACTTCTCATTATCATTTCCTCACGTTTGCCGCAGCTCTCATTTAGCATCTGTCGCCATTTCCTCGAGATCCCTTTTCCCCTTCCTGTGATATTCCTCGATAAGCTCTTTCACACCTTATTATACATCTATATACGCGCCCATGAAAAAAAAGTCTCACAAGCTTCAACTTCCCTTCATGATCTTTCGATGGAGAACTTTTTCTCTTGGAACGCGCGTCACCATTCATTGCATCAGACAGTCTGATTCAGACTCTACTTTCACCAATTGCGCCGTTTCCTCCACTTGTGAAATAAAGGTAGACGAAGTAATGCATCCTCTTCCAATACCAAAGGGAGAAGTATTTACAACAAATAGACTCTCAATGGCACGTTTCTCATCTTCCTGTTTGTTATACATTTCTCCAGCATTCCTACTCTCTGTCGATCGGAATGACTCTGGCACTAACTTCCTCCTCCCATTATTTTCTCTTTGCAACCACACGATGTTCGATATAAAGTTCATGAATCCTAGTTCATTCGTCCCCACCGTCATTATTGCTCATCCGTAAAACTAATGCTAGGTAAACTCTCGTGGTAAAAAAAAGAACGCTATAAAAGGCTCCCATAAAAGTCGACGTTCCTTTCAAAGATACATTTCTTTCTAGACACACGAGACTTCACTTACGACATAATATACATCTCGATCCGTGTACGCTACACTTCACTAGTTTTGATTACACAACACATCAAGCAAGGTATTTTTCACAAACTAAATTGCACGTATGATCGTCTCAGCTCGTTTCGCCATCGGTTTTACTAGGAAAGGGAATAGCTTGAGGTTAAAAAGCAAACATAAGCCTCCACACGAAAGAACAACAAGGCAAAGCTGTGTGGTCGCTGTCAAACAATAATGCGCTCCACTATTGGCACTATTATTGGTGCCATCAACGTCACCCTCTACACACTTTTCCCCATTTTCCTTCCCCGAAGTCTGTACCATTACTCTTTTCACTCGATATACCACACATGGTGTGTCGCCGTCTCGGGCTCAACGATCTAGAGAGAGATCCCTTTCGCCAGAGACGCCTTCCCTTGAAGCGGTAGTGTGGTCGTGAGCATCTTTTCTGGAGGAAAAGCTTGTCAATGGATCTATTATCGACGGAAAATGTATTACATAAGATTACCCGTCATTCATATGCTTCAGGCTGTGGTATTATGCGTAAAGATGCTTCAATTTCTTTCGATGGAATTTAGTATTTATGTAGATTTACGCTTTGATAAATTTAAACAATTGAGACTCCAAAATTTATCTAGAAATTCGGGGAAAAGAGATTGAAGTGGGTACACCAGAAAAAAATGTGTCAGCTCATTACCGTGAGTCTTCCACTCGTAGGAGCACGTAAAGCGATTGTCAGGTCGGTAGCCTTAGACCTTGGAGGTATTCGATTCATTTGTGAAGAAAATGGTAAACAGGAGAGATGAGCCTAATGGGGTATGGATGCATAATGTATAATGCACACGTAAATGTTTGGTGTGTGCTTCTTGTGCATCCCAAGAGTAAGCTTGATATGGCGACACATATCTTGTGGGATCTCGGCTTTTTTGGCCTTGCCAAGTTAAAAGGCTAATGTGATGCTTTTATGTTTTGAGCTCTTTTGCAAGCTTAACATTCTCCTTCTCACACTCCTTCAGTTTCCTTTTTCTTGGAACATGAAAAGGCAAACATGTTCTTTAGCACGTTCCTTGAAAGCAATTTGTGGATTTTGACTTTTTTTTAGAATGGAGCAACCGGAACGAAAAGGACATTACCACAGATTGGTGTTATTGTGACGTTGAGCTGTTTAAGGCTTTCACAAGGAAGCTCGACTTGAGGAAGTAATTCGCAGGAGAAAACTGCGTCTTACATTAATGCGTTTGTGTGTGACAATCAATATTTCGTGTGGTTTACGGTAAACCTCCCGTAAACCTAAATAAAAGCCAGAGTCGAGTAAAAGGCGCCTTTAAACTTTTCAGCTGGAGCTATGAACTTTTACCTTTCTACTCAAAATGGCTCCGTCTCATTACAGACGATCAGGCACACCACTTTTTCTAAAGGTTTTTATAAACTACAGCTAGGCGTTTGAGACAGTTTACACGATTATACAATCTGCAGTAGAAAGCACTAACCACACCCCATTACAACGAAACTTCATTCACACTTTCACAAGTTATTTTAGTGTAAAGCCAAACCTCGTAATTACCCGTTAATTTTAATTTGCCCTGTTCCAAAAACTCATCAATTTTTAGTAACTACATTTCATGTCAAACCTGTATGAGTCATATCCGCAACAATAACACAAAAAACGTCACATGCAACAGAAAAGGAATTAAATTCATTTATGCACCCAACTCCAATTGCTTTCCTGCACACGTGCGTTTCGGATTTATTGCCAATGATCCTATTTCGTGTGCAGTTCACCGTTTCGAAACAATTAAACTGTCAATTGAACTCCTCACACATGCACACCTCGTCAGAGTTATGGTGGCAGTCTAACCTCCGTTACAGGTTACACCGTGCGTTTTTCCTGCCAACCTTTAATGCTCATTTTATGTTGAGGTGATAATACAACAAAGTCATTAAGAACACATATGTGTGTGGCACACAATGTGTGACATGCAACACACGGAAAACTTAGGAATCCCCTACCGGACTGTGTACACTGAGCTGTCCCGGCAAGCGAAAAGTTAGTTTTTCTTCTTCTTCATTAGCACCTTAAACTTCCTGTGCAGAGAAGCCAAGTTTCAGAGAGTGCATTAACGAAATGTAGCAAAAACGGATTCCACAAATCCACGCTTTCCCTCAAGCTTTTCTTCGGGAAACGCCAATAGATAGTTCCATTTGGTAGAAGAGTAGAAGCCGATATATAGGAATTGGTGCTTAAACAGATCTTTAGTTGCATCATCGTTATATGTGCATATAAGAAGCACGACCTTTTAAGTTCGGACTTATTTAAGTGAAGTAAAAGAAAAAAGTTCAGAGTCATAGTTGAGGAAACGGCTGATTAGTTTTTCTTGAGTCTTAGAACACACACTCGTATCAAATAGAGTGAAAGCGCGTTTTTCTTTGGTGTGAGTATAACATCGTTTTCATGCTCTCATCGTCTACATTAGGTATTCTTCCGAGAAAACTTGGAATATATGGGTAGGTACGTAGTTGTAATGTTCTATCCTTCGTGCTCAAGATACCTGCTTCAACAGCCAAGAAATAGTACATTATGGCTTTTGGCACTTGGCACCAGAGAAGAAAATGGGTGTGCATTTATGGTAGCCTACTTGAACGATGAACGTCGTTGGGAACATTGTAAAATGTGCCTCCATCTCACTTTATCTACAGTTAGAACCGGCCCCATAAAACCCCATGAATAAATATAGACGTAGTATGTATTATGTACATCTGTAAAATTGCGGGTAGAACACGTATGCATGAGCATTCATATTATGACTCTGATTCGAAAAGTGAAGCGAATAGTTCCCACTCACCTCACGTACTCTCTCAAGCAGTGTTAATCATTAAAATGGAGAAACTTACCGTTCGTCTTGCTGACACCACGGTGGGCGAGGGACTCAGTGAGGTAATACACACCAAAATTATCGCAGAGACGAAAATCCAATTGCCCCAATAATTCTTCATTTTACTCGGCCCACGAAAATCTTCTCTTTCCGCTTTATCACTATTACAGTTGAAAGTTGGGACGACGGCGATGAAACTCGGATGTGGAGACACGACCAGTCAGAGAAATGAAGCACTTTTGGGCAAATTAGGTTGACCTCTCTACACCAATGGAGCAGCGGTAGAGGAAGAGAGGACGAGGTGAACACAAGTTCGCTTGTAACGCAAAAGGATCCTCCTGTAAAATGTGGTAATTATACAGAAAAAAACAAATGAAATGGAGATTTTTCAACGTTTTTTTTTCCTTCTACTAATTATTATGTGCTTCGTCATTATTGTGAGGGCATCAGAGTAAAATTCACATTTTATACTGCAATGCAGTCCTCCTGCATACTATTAGTAGAAGTTAGAGTGATGGTGACATGGTTGGGTTTGCATGTTTTACAAATCACGACAAAGCTTGTATGAAAAAACATAGACAAGCCTCATTCTAGAAGTCATTTGTTCAGTCTTTGTGTGGAGGAGGTGACAGCACACTAATAATAACTTTCAAAGCGTCATGACATGTCGTCCAGAGTATTTTGTAGACACGACACAAGCTTTCTGGTGACACGGTTATTTGTTGCCTTTAATTTGCACGTGTGTACGTATACTACAAAATATTAACAGGCACTTCATTGTGTGTGGTGAAATAGGCGACAGTCGCCGTCATGCTGACTCCTGTCAAGTCAAAAGGAACGAGAGTCTCATTCCATTGCATTTCCATCATTTTATCTTGAAAGCTGTCGCCTTTTTTGTGGTACCATATATTTAGCATGACAAAGCTCGTACTGGAAGAAACAATGATCCACCTGCCACCTGCCATGACCAATTTCCGATTTCGAAATCAATACAACATTAGCTCCGTGATGGATTGCGTGTTTTGCAGTAGTAAACCTGGCAGGATGTAATGTGCTTTCCTGCTCACTGAGCACAACCCATCGACATTATTACACGATGTATACTTGCAAAAGATGACAACGATCAACGTTGCACGTGTGTAATACTGCGCCAAGTACGTGGTGGTGGTAAATCGTGTTCTTTGCTGAAGTAATGCCCGTGTCGTACGTCTTGCGCATAACTTTTGGTGTAATATAGAGGAAGATGAAGGCAACCTTGATCTCACCTCAGTAGAGAGACAAGGTCACATTATATCCACGCAGAACTAGTGAAGCACGTCCACAAAGTCGAGAACAATACAAAAAAGTATGGAGGAATCTGGTGAGAAGCTTTTGTGCAACGCAGATGTGGTTGTACTCTGGAAGGGAATTTTTGCAAAAATACTCAATTTGAAGGTAGTAGCTGAATTGTTTGTGATACACGTAAAATAATATGACGTCTTGAATTTCTCGTGGTTTCTCTCATATAATAAATGTTTGTAAGTTCATCTCCGGTTTGTAAACTCAAATTACACGTTGTTTGAAAAGACGGAGCGTTTTTTTCTCCAAACTTCATTTCGGTCTAGTCGTTTTTGTACTCTGCTTTTGTTTCACAAGCTGTTCAACAAAATGAGCGTGCATGTCGTCGAGCAATACTCTCAGTTTAGCGGAGAAGCGGACGTGAACATGTCACGGAACTTGTCAACTCGACACACACGCTTGTGAAAGCTGTTATGAGTAGACGAAAAAGTACATTTTGTGAACCAAGCTCTGAGAAGTTTGCAGGGTGGGGAATTAATGAATCCTGAAAATCAAAGTTCTCTGACCTATTTCTTTGTCATAAGCGAAAACCTTGAGACTTGAGAGAGAAAAATGAAGCGACATTACGTCTTTTTTTCGGGACTATGAAACGGGAGGAAAAATATTCAAATGTGCTGGAATACTATAAAACTTGATTTTACACGGCGGATATAAGGATATAGAGATATGGAAATGTGTGGTGTGCACACGAGTAAAAGTAAAATGAAACCGTGAAAACGACACGGTTACACTACATCAACAGAATTAGTGTGGAGTATACGAAACATTTTTCTAGATTTAGAGAATCCAGAGTGGGAGGACTCTCATGCGGCTGTACATACAAATGTGTTGCCAGTGTAGCCGATCCCGTCTCATTTTCATTCATCCAAGGAAATCGTATTTGCAAATGGGAACTGCGAAAATGGAGGCAGACTTTTCAGGGACGTAAGACAAATGGGAAATGTCGCGACTAGAGGAAAAAACGGCACTCCTGTTATCCATCTCATTCTCTTTCCCTTTGTCACGACGAGAAAGCTGGGCCAGAAAAAAAAATATTGAGAGGAAAGAGTGAGAGGAAAAGTCCATATCATTATCGTCAGCGCAGTGTCACTTGACTTGTTTTTGATAAGCAATTCTGTACGCTCCAGTTTTTCGCCTGGTTTATGTAATCCATTGTAGCCTGCACGTTGGGTGTTGCTTGGTTAGAGTTTTTCATGTTTTTATTATTTTACCGGGTGGGAAAACCATTTATTACGATGCAGTCACAGACTGAGGAAAGACATGAAATGCAAGCTTGTTATACAAACGGGTGACACACACGGTGACGTTTGATATGAGTAAAATGGTTTCCTTTTAATTTGACAACGTGAAATGTGGCTGTGATGCTAGTGCCCAAAAACATTCCTCGAACACATGGAAGAACACAGCTCTAATATTTAGTGCGTGGTAGGTACTTTGTTACCAACAGCTATAGTCTCCGTTGGACCCTTAAAAGTTTGTTACAAAACGTTACAATTCTGTGCCAAAAACGTGTCCTCAATACATAACCTGGTTTCTCGTCAAAACAATTTTGATTGGTATATTCATCATGGATGCATTCCATTCCTCAGGACAATGCTGCTCAACCACGAATGCATTCGTGTGTTCCATACTAAAGAGGGGACTATGCGAGTGCAAAGTTTTGATTATGGTAAAAAGTCTGTCATCTTGGGTCTTCCAAGTCTCACGAAAATCACAAACAAAATATTAGTAGACATGGTCAAGATTCGGTAGAGATTTTTATCTCGCATGAACTCCACAGCATATCTCTCTTGGCAAAAAATATTCAACCCCTACTTTGCGAATCATGTTAACAGATTGTTGACATAAACAACTCTTCTCTCTGGTCGAAACGTGTGAACAAATTCCACTGAAGTGTTTTACTGCGGTATCATTCACTCATTCATCACACTACTGCAACTACTACTCGCAAAGACCCAGGCACCACCATGCCGCCACAAATGTTACGCATTTCACGATATAAACAACCATGATGATCCTTGTGCTCACCAAAGTCATCAACTTTAGTCGTGTAATAATAATTTAGTCTGGGAAGCACTCTGAGTCTTTGTCCGTGCCAGAGTTTAAAGAGAAGATGCGATATAGAGCCGACGGCCCTGTGGAGAATATAAAAGATGTGTGCCAACCAGCACACTCTCTTCCGCTCGTGTCATAAAAAGTAAAGTCTCTCTGGCTCTGTATATTCGACCCAGCTTTTGGGTTTCCTCTGCTTCAAGGGCTTGCTTGACTGACTACTAGTTCTCTTTTATTATTGTGAGATGTCGAAAGAGTGCAAGGGAGTTGCAAACCCTGTTTCTTCCTGGATATTATTATTCGCCCGCGACTTCGTGTCCTTCATGCGAGTTGTGAGTTATTTTGCGAGATGTGTACGCAGAGCCTTTGTGTGAAGTTCGCGTATCGTGTCTACACACATTGTCTTCTTGGTAAAGTGAAAATGCAGAGAGAAATTTCATTCATTCACATATTAAAAGATTATATGGCACACACACGCGCCGCCTTCTCTCTCCACTTTTTTGTGCTCTACTATTTCTTTAGATTTGCTTTGATGGCTTGCTAAAACCAAATGTGGTTCATGTGATACGAGAAAAGAGAAGAAGGGCTGGGAACGAAGAGATAGGATCAAATGTGTATGTGAGTGTATATGAAAGTTTACATTTATCGCATTGTTGTTCTCTCAACTCTCAACGAACCATATCAAATCTCACTCACAACAGGGAATAAAAAGCCTTTTATTGTATCGTCGCGCAATGCGAAAGCAGGCAGATGTTCAAACCAGCGAGAGTTCAGCACACACTCATCAACTCGGAGAGAAAAAGAGAAAACATTTTTCAGGATAAACACACTTAATTCGCAAACACACACAGATTGCGAAGCTGCAAATGGAAATTCTGACTTTTGTGTATCTCCCCAAATCCTAATAATACTCTATTTTGTAGCAGTCTCCTATTGGATTTTCTTCCCCCAGATTGTCCACCATTTTCTACACTGTTGAATTGAGTGAATGTCAGTGTGGTGGTAAGGAGGGTTGTGTAGATTCTAGTTTCTCTCTTTTTGGTGAGGAATGTCGACTAAAGTTTGCAAACCGTTTGGGAAAAGGCACGCATGTGGTGAAAACGAAGTATGTAATGAGTTTTGTAGAATTCCTCTATCAGATCCTCTCGGAGAAATCTCTTTTGCATGAATATTGCATCAAAACATCAAAAAACTACTAAACTCTATACGTTACAATTTGGGAGAAGTGGGACTAAACGAGTTTAAAGATGCAAACATTCAGCACAGTCGAAATTGGGCTACAAAAGGAGAACATTACTATGTGCGATCCTCGCTTAGCGGGGTACACAAGATTTGTTAGTGGTTCTCCGTAGATTTGAATGATGCAACCTACTTTTCCAAGTGTTAAGGCCTGTTCACCGCAAAACGCTACAGATTCTCTATGCATTTATATCTCATTTGTAACAAAAAGGAATTTGCACAGCGGATTGACACGCATGAAAACCCTGGGAGCTAATTAATATTAACCATCTCCCAGCCAGGGGGAGGGGTTGAGTGAAAGCCACAGACTTGAAACATGAAGGTTTCCTTGTGGCGGCTCTTCAGACCAAATTCCTAATGTACAAGCAATCACGCTTAAAATTAAGTAAATCACTGAGTTATTTTCAGAAGGCCATCTTTCAGTCTGCTCAAAAGGAAAGGAGCTCAATCTTTGTGTGACTAGACAAAAAAAATTTGGAGGCGAATTGGGAATTTATCTGATAAAATGGCGTAAGAATAATTTTATCAACTTGCTTTCCGTAACTCAGTGAAAAGAATCACGCTTTTTCTGTGTTTACCTGTGCAACTTCTATAATACTGCTAATACTAACGTAATGTTTGACTGTGTTCCTTGATCACGATCTCGTTTCTCTGCCAAAAGAAATCGGAGCTACGCCAATCGCATAACTTTCTCAACGAGACATCTCAAGTACCTTTATATCTGATTTCCACAAGTTTGAGTAGGTATTCACGAATTGTCGGTTGATTAGTTTTCTCCTCAATCCGATAGCTTGCTCACGGCAATGAAACATTATGCAAAATGCGTCGCGACTGAGAAACGTGTCCCTGCACGGATTTCAGTGTGACTCAAAATTTATGTCTTGGTGTAGATGCAATCTTTCCTTCATTCTCGTCAATCGACGTTTCTCCAGCGGTGAAGGAAGCAGAAACAAAACAGCCTGGAGATATGCAAACACGATGTTGTGCACGTGTTGGAAGCACTCACAGTTAAATAGGTTCTCATCATTATTTCAAGTCACGAGAAATATACAAGGGGCTGCTGCAGCCTGAAGTGTGAGAACACATTTTGGACTACCACCACCAACTAATCACCTCGTTACCCTAAAGAGAAAGTGGCAGGAGATAATTATCCTGCTACCTGGAATCCAACAGGAATAATAATGATGCCTCCAGTTCCCAAGGATTGTGGTAATGTAGGTTGTTGTTTCACTGTACTTTACAAATATTACGACATGATTCAAAAGCTCTTGTGTACTAATTATTCTAATGCAATCTCAGGTCATGCCCCAAGAGCCAAGTAACCTTGAAACGGGTCAAAATTCAGACAGTAGACATCATGCATATTGGATGTGAAATGGTATTTGCTTCTTGAAGAATGTCAAATTGGGCACAATGTTTAAACGTTAATTCGCCGTACATATATACTTGAAGTAGGTCTAGACATTTGCTCTGTGCAAAACAATGATTGTTGACTTGTGAGCAAACAAACATGCCTTACATTTACCCCTGTGCAATAACATCACAATGCAATAA
>JAHZMW010004707.1:0-11124 GCA_027743745.1 Alloscopus bannaensis
GTGCAGAACGTTTTTAAACTTGATTTGCATTGCATTAAACCGTATCAACGTTTTCATAATTAATACTCCGCCAAATTAATCATGACTGCATTGTTTAGTAAATACAAAAAATAGGTGAGTATGTTTTTCGTCCTTAAGTTTCGATAAACGTAGAGGCTTATCCAGTTTTCGTACTATTTTTCAATGTTTTTGCACAATGCACTTTTGCCCTTCAACCGACCTGAGACGCAGAGCAAAGAAAGCCGATCGTAAATGCAGTTGTGCGCAAATACACAAGTTTGAGCAAACAATGTCATCGCAAAGCTAATAATGAGCTACAGGCGCGCTGCACTAAAGTATTTTTCTGACCATGTCAAATCTTGCGTATACAAGAAAAAAGTGTGTAAGGTCATTGACCTTCCTTCCTGTGTTCGCTCACCTAGGCCACATTTACACCGTTTTGCATGTCGGCTGCTGTGCATAAAGGTGAAAGGAAGCCCATTTGTTCACACTTTGTAATTTGACGGGGTTGTTGTGTTGTTGTTGGTCAATTGTTGGCCTTGTTGCTTTTCTTTTGCTTGTAAGAAGGCGAGTTAGATAATTTAGATTTCTTTGTCCTTATAAGCCCACGGATTGTGGAGCTTTCTAGTAATAAACAGCCAATTTCCAGTGCCCTGAGCTGTGCGCTGTGTCAAGCATTTTCATGTAATGGTAATTTTTTGTTGGAAACATTAATTTGTTAAATTATTGTCAATTATAAGTGGGAACAAGCGTTTTGAGAGGTGAACGTTCTTCATCTGGAAAAATCAGTCTGTTTCTGGTTTCAAGCGAAAGTTAATCTTTTTTTATTTGTTTTAGTTCTGATTTTAGTGGCGTACGTCAAAATGATGGCCAATTCTGGAACCCANAAGTTAATCTTTTTTTATTTGTTTTAGTTCTGATTTTAGTGGCGTACGTCAAAATGATGGCCAATTCTGGAACCCAAATTAAACTCCGAGGTACTGACTCGCCGTTTGCATACTTCTGTAACCATTTCTGTAACCAAGTACGCCGGAGTCAACCTGAAGGATTCCAGAATATGGACTTGCAGAAACTGGCATCTGAGAGATGGAAGGTAAGACAATCATGGGATTTTGACCATAAATGTCCGTCGATGTAGGCAATTTTTATGTATTCACGATTATTAGTCGTATAACGGGTTGGGTTTCGAATTTGCAGTATCGGTATTTGTATTGTCCATGTGTCTTTGTCGCGTACTGAAATGTGTTTTGACGTTAATGGTGTTCTTGGAAATATTATAACAGGGAATGTCGGCCAGCGAGAAAAGGGCGTACAAAGATATGTGTGATGCAGAAAGACAACAGCAGGAACCGAGAAGCTGCGCAGCATGGTGAGGATACTAAGGGATTGAAAAAGCGTAAGCGAAGTCGCAAGGCTGCCAAGGACCCAAATGCACCAAAGCGAGCAACGACTGCATTTTTCTTCTTTGCCCAGGAGGAGAGACATAAGGTTAGGGAGGCTCATCCGGAGTACAAGGTCACTGAAGTGTCGAAGGAGCTAGGCAAAATGTGGGGTGCAATGCAGCCAGAAGCGAAGGAAAAGTTTGAGCGCATGGCAGTTCAGGATCGAGAGCGGTATCAAATGGTGAGCTGGCAGAAATTGAAAGCCAAGCAATGTTCGAGTCTTCTATGTCTTGTCACCGCGACAGGCGGGTGTATGTGATGAAATCAAGGCATAGTATTTAGTATTAGTAATTGTAATTTATTTTTACCAGGAAATGGAAGAATACTCGGCTCGTACGAAGAGGAACAGAGCTCAAGTGATGGTGAACGAGGGAAGTGAGGATTACTCCGAGGACGAGTAACATTTTGTAATTATTTTAGAAACTTGTCTAATCGTTTATTCAGAATGTCCGATTACCGGACTCCGGTGTTATGTTGGTTTGTTTTTGTCAAAAAGCGTCGCAAGATGTACATTATACACTTTCGTACTCAAGTTTTGATCGTGTTCGTTATAAAATAAAGGGTTGATGAAGGAGTGTGAACTTGATTTTGTTTGTATGTTATGTTTATATTGTATGAAATTCACATTTGAATTGAATGAACCTCTAAATCGTAGGCTAAATTGCCAAATTTTAAATGCAGTAGTAACAAGTGATGGTGAACGAGGGAAGTGAGGATTACTCCGAGGACGAGTAACATTTTGTAATTATTTTAGAAACTTGTCTAATCGTTTATTCAGAATGTCCGAATACCGGACTCCGGTGTTATGTTGGTTTGTTTTTGTCAAAAAGCGTAGCAAGATTTCTTGCTTACTTACCGTTATGTACATTATACACTTTTGTACTCAAGTTTTGATCGTGTTCGTTATAAAATAAAGGGTTGATGAAAGAGTGTGAACTTGATTTTGTTTGTATGTTATGTTTATATTGTATGAAATTCACATTTGAATTGAATGAACCTCTAAATCGTAGGCTAAATTGCCAAATTTTAAATGCAGTAGTATATGCAGTAGGATAAATGCAAAATGATTTTATCATCACAAAAATAGCTGAAAGATTTTTATGAATTTATGAAACACCTAAATTACACGATACTTCTCAATTAGGCAGTATAAATATATTTTATTTGAATACAATGTAGCGGATTTAATACTTACCTCTTTATCACAGTAGATGTATTCATCATCGAGGGATATTTTACTCTCTGTAGTCTCTGTAGTGTTTTGATTAATCACATAAGAGCACGAAACTTTTGCTCTCGAAGTGGCAATACCACAGTAGGAGTTAGCAATACTGGTTTCCGGTGGCTCAACGTTCTCCGAGCCACCCATTGAAAAAACTCTCCATAATTTCAGGTTATCCCACAGGCACAAGAGAAGAACCATTGTGATCAGTGAAATATACTGACACTCGCTTCGATATGATTAGAATGCCTGCAGCGCACTTGTTCGCTCTTCGTATTCGTCGCTCCTCTCTGTAAACTGCTTTCCGTGAGCAAACACCAGATCGCAAATAAATCGCCTGACACCACGAGTTCGAGTTACAAACAAATCTTTATGCTCTTTGATCTTTCCCATTGGATTCAAAGAACTACACGAGGATAAGTGAGGTTGTTGTGCTATATATAATATATTTTTTGGCTCTCAGTGTTAGCTTTCCTTTTATTATACGTGAACGTTATCTGTGTGCCACATGTTACAACGTCTAAAGCCTGGAACAAACTGTGCCCTTTTAATACATTGCCGAGCAATAATATATAATATTTGAGATGTGAGAAAAATTCGAGCATGTAGCCAGTGTGTAGTGGTGAAGTAAGCCAAAAACTAAAGCCGAAGGAGAGAGAAAGTAAGACGAAAAGGCAGCCAACAGGAAAGAAAGAATAAAACCGGAAAATTATGTACCTATAATGTAGCATAACCAACTTGTATATTATACTTTCTCTCTGTGTACTATGCTAGAGGCTTTTCCCATAATGCACTTATCATTATTAATATGTCTAGATATCCGTAATCGTATGCAAGAGCAAAGAATTCGGAACCTCCATCATAACTCGTGTAGTGAACAAAGTACCTTTTCTCTATGTACTCAGGAGCTGCTCTCTCTCTCTCTCTCGGTGGATGTAACTCTGAGCTAACTTACACTTTTCACGTACAGCTTGAATAGTTTTTCAGGGCAACTCAACTCGAGTATTCGCATTGGGAGACGATGATAATATATGTGATATGATATGTTATGACTTCATGAGACGAGTGTCAAGGCCTCGTACAAAACTGGGAACACAATAGCGTACTACTATCATGGTGCTCATATATAATCGTAAGACTTTCTCTTATACACACACATACTTTCCCCTTCCTCTCTGATACGTTTAAGCTAGCGAAACAAGTAGCTTCGTCGTTTTTCTTCACTAGGGACTTCATATCTCAAACACAACAAAACAGGAACGTCTGAGGAAGAGGAACGAACGCCTCCTGTTCCTCACTTTCTCTCTCACTTTCACTCTGTTCCTCTCCTTTTCTGTAGTGAACACCAAACAAGCAAAATTAACAAGTTACTCGCTCACACAGTATGGTGGAGAAACTGTGAAAACTTTTTCTGCTTGTCTACTCATTTCTTTGTGTGATATGTATATAAAAACTCTTCTTTCCTCACAACAAGTTTTTTATCACAAAGCATTCATACAGGGCATCGAAAATGTTGCTCAAAGGGAGTAGTTTGTAATTGCATTCGCATCTCACGGGTGGCCAACCATTCACATGGCACGCAACTGTACAAATTGTGCAAGTTTGGGTGCACGCACATACACTTTTGTAAGTTTTGTGCCAAAGCTTCCGGTCTTTACTTCCTCCTTATTTAGAATCATTAAAAAACAAATATGTACTTGAGGACTGAGGTTTGTTGTGATTGTAATAGTGAAAGTAATTGGAAAAGCTCAACTTGTAAAATAATTGTGACACACACAATGGTTTTGTTCGGAAATTGTGCGTGTCTCTGTTGTTTCCAGCTTTGTGTTACAATAGAAATGTCACTGTGTAGCTCTGTGAGCTATGTGGTATGAAGCATATCTAATTTGTTGAGGTTTTACACAGTAATCCTCTACATTGCAAAAAGTTCGACCTTATTAATGCCCCAGTATGATGTTTGTTGTTTATATGTAGCGTCTTTTGTATCAGTACTATTTATTGCATGTACAAGAGCTAAATATGTGCTCCACTTTCTCCAACAACAAAACTGACGTAATAAATATACTTAAGTATGTATGTACTTGGTGAAAAGTTTTGTAATTGAAAGAGATTCCAGAAGAAACAATTTTCACACACGCTTGAAGCATATACGCATAAACTCTTATTTATTCATAAATTCAGTTTAGCAAAGCGAATATTCACATTTCTTATTCGTAACATGTCATCTCATAATCAAGCAGCAACAGAGTTAAAGGAAATGTACTGAAGTTTACGTATCAAAGTTAGGATTTCTTTCAACGACGGAAGAATGCATTAGAACAATTGTGGTGGCAAAGTGAAAGTTGAAGTTTAACGAAATGTACTAAAGTTTACGTATCAAAGTTAGGATTTCTTTCAACGACGGAAGAATGCATTAGAACAATTGTGGTGGCAAAGTGAAAGTTGTTGTTATTTAATTAGCAAGTAGACTGTGGTTTCATTTTGGTCTTTTTACAATTTACTGGATTATTTCCAGATTTATATATATCACTCGTCGATTTTACTTTATCTGACGAGCTCTCTCACATTTCGGATACACGTGTCACAATAAACCCAAGAATTGCGATATGTCATATTATACTGTAGTTACTTCATTCCAAGGAGTAATGTATATACACGAAAACCATAATCTTTGACTTCATTCAATACGCTGGCATGCATAATCGTATATATTATTTCACAATCGTGTAATACAGCGCTTTGTTAGTGAGCAAGCAAAATACATACACGCTTTCAGTAAAATCGTCAGACTTACCAGGATAGACCACCATAGGATAATTCGTCCTGATCCCGGAAGGCGTCGTTCCCACCGTTCCAACTCTCTCCCGATATTTCGCACTATCCTCCACCTCCCCCTCCTTCGTCGACTCCTCATTTTCATCCACCTTTCCCTCGCTGTCGTCCGTGCTGGGGGAGTTGTAACTTCCGAAAATATCCATGTGCATCCTGCCGTCGTCGGGGAAGCGCTCAGAGTAGCAGCACTGCAACATTTGTGATGCAGTTGATGCGATAAATATTCTTTCAAACAAACAACGAGATCTTCCTAAAAAACCTATAGTCACAGGTGAGGAACAATCTTAGCGTGGGATCGTGAAAATGTTTGTCTCATCTTTCACTTTCACTGAATCACCTCTCGGCTTCAAGTGAACTTCTCAAATTGAATAAGCACACCTGCTGGATATAGTCTGAATTCCTTTCTCAATTCTCTTGTCTCGTTAGTGTAGGCGTTTTGTGGGGATCTCCCTTTATGATACACAATTTTATGCTCAGGAGAGCATCAGTTTAATTTCGCCTGTTAAGTGACTCTTCTTTCGTATCAAAAAGTGAGTCCACATAAAAGGTTTATAATTATATACACTAGGGCACATGCGTTTTTGTTCAAGGTATAAAATCCTAATAATTATCATATCGTCACGTCAGCTAAATGGTATAATCCACTTGTAAATCGTAATAAGCATACATAAAGCTTAACAATTTGATTCACGTCTAGGGGTTAAAAACAACGTTATACTCTCAGAGAAAAGACAAAAGAATACAAAGTTTTTCTCTCCTTTCTTCTCACTTTCCTCTCACTTTTGATGAACAAAGGACGCTTCTCGCTCCACCTAATACATTACTCGCTCACCGACGACGACCCACCGCTGAACAAAGAAGGCAGAGTGGCGTGCCCCAAGTTGTGTGCTCTCAAACGTGCCTTCATCTTCATCGCCATGATCATCATCGTCTTGATGATGATGATGAGGTGGTTGCCAGCTCCCACTTCTTTTTTATCGTATTATGTGATACTCGGCCCATTTTCTGGAAAATCGTCAAGTTTTAATTCACCCAACTATAAACGGGAAAAGTGGAGAAAGTTTTCTTTTCAAAATTGAGTTTATTTTATGAGAGTGAGCCATCTTTCCCGTATATTTATTATGTAGTACGCGAAAACTTTTTGTCTCTTTTGTTGTCTTATTTATGATCCACTTTCTCTCTCTTACGAACTTCTTATTTTGGTGAGAGGAGCAGCGGCGCGTCTTCATTTAGCCGGGTCGAGTGTTCGCATTGTTAGGAAAATGGCAAAACCATTACAACAATAATACGTAATAATTATTATTTCTCCCGTTCCCTGACACTTGGAGTTGAGATACACATAATATTTCGCTTGTAATGTGCGCAGAGATGGCAATTCGTTAAAATCCTCGCAGCTGTGCTTAATTACTGACAAGGGATCTGACAATGCTGGGAGATAATTAAAATGAGACAGAGTGTGTAAAGAATGAAGGTCAGTTTTGTCTACTGTTCTAAGAAGGACGAGAAAGCAGTTTAATTTACACCCTTTTCCAGGACCAAGAAGAAACTTTTTAATGTACGCCCTTTTTCTTGGTTTGTGGTAAACATTTCTTTACATTGGACAGTTGTAATTCATTATTCAATTTTGTAGATTAGTTCCTTCAAATTATGCTACAGTAATGAGGAAAGAATTTGGACGCACGCTCCGGAAAATTAGAAAAAACGTGGCTTGGATTCGAATTGCATCTCTGCAAGGTAAATTTTGTAGAAATGTATTATGTATTCACTTTTAGTTTCGCTTGTATCATGCCGTTGTCACTCTATAACATATGGATTTACTTCCTGCTTTAAAAATTATGTCCCAAATGGCTTTTCGTTGTCGGATTATTATTGTACCGGGAAAATGTTTGACGTTTTTTCTCCACCAAGGTATTTTTAGCCCTGGGCTGCTTGTGTAATCCAACATTGACTATCAAAAACGCTTGTACTATATGCAGAACACTTTTGCGAGACAGAAGCACGGCTGGAGAAAAGCACACATGCACCAAACCACAAAATGCACTTTACCTTGAATAACAATCATCTAGTCACTTTTCACTAATAAATGAAAATGCAAACGCGTCCCATTTCGCCTCTTGTGTGAACCTTGTAAGCACGCCAATTTCAACGAGAAACAAAGTACATATTATTATCTATGATAGTCACGAAACACTGAAAGAGAAAGGAATTGCAAATGTGTAAGAGTGACACAGAGAACAATTTCGCCACTATTATATTATTATATTGCCATTGAGGAAAGGCCCTGAGTCGAACCAGTTGTTGTTACCTCCACGTCTAACAAGGTATTGCCGTCACTTTCACCATGTCTCTGCTCATCCAGAGCAGACAGGCGGAGAAAGAGAAAGTTTCTATGTTGTTTTATATACCAGCAGAGCCGGAGGAATGAGCTTCATCGTTCTGTGAGAGATATTATTTCATTCCTTTGTGTAACTCTGATGTTGGATCATCCTCAGATTGCCTACAACTGACTGACGCACAACAAGGTGCACACAAAGACAGAGAAAGAGCGTCAGCATATAATATCCATAATAATTAACGTGAGCCCTGCAATAGACACATTGTATGTGTGGCTTCCTTGTTTTCAAATTCAAAACCCAACTTTCACCTTTCCTTAACATGGAACTCAAATGGGATGTTTGTATGTCCGTATCTATTGCAAAATTACACGATAAAGGATGAATGAAGTGATTAAATATTTGATCCTATAATCTCCCTCGACAGTAAGCAATGTTTCCTCATGAACGAGCTCCCTCAGTACATCGCACAGCTCCCACAAAATATTTAGAGTGACTTTTCGGGAAGTAATGAGAAGAGACAATGAGAGAAAGTGAGGAAGAGAGCAAATTTATTCTGCCTGCACACAACACACACAACCTTGTTTGTGGGATCTTGTGCATAATCGGACTTTGGACGAAGCACGACAGTAACTCGGTCAGTGACTAAACACTAACTGCGATCATCAACATCGCCCTCAACCTCACTTGATCTGTCTCGTTTATCGCGAAAGAGAAAACAAAAGTGGAGTTCTCACTTTCTCCGGAGCGATAGAGTCAAGTATGAAAGTGAAGCATCTTTTTTCTTCTCTCCTCCACACGTCTCCATCTTCTCGACAACATTTTCCGTATTCACATACACTCACACAATCCACACACTGCTCAACTTAACCGATACCCGTCCATATCAACGGTAACCCCATTTTTGGCTATCCTTTATTACTTTTAAAAGTACAATGAGCAAAGGAAAGAGAAAAGAAGCGACTTTGTGGTGTGTGAGTGCCTTGTGTACGTGCATGCATGAACAACAAGAGGACTTTTACGGAGCAAAGGGAAAATAATGTCGTGTCAGCCAGAATAAAACTGGAGCACACGTTTTCTTCTTTTATACACTAAATTGTATCACTATTCCCAATCTGTCGAGAGTTACCCACCTCGGATTCACACGACCACATACACAGCATCAGCATCTGTCTGGAAGTTTTAGCCGGTTTATGCCATGCCACGTAGAGTGTATTTTTACCACTTGATTCCAAGATGCCGACATCATCATATCTGCCGAATAGCCAGAGAACCGGTGAATTATTGAGTGAGTTCCAGTGAATAAATATGTAATATGGATGGACAGCTTTTTTGATGGATGATGTTTACGCTGACTCACTGCCTTTTTTGGGGAACGAGTGACAAATGCGGAAATGGAGCGTCGCACTTGTGTCGAATTCGGCATTAATATTATAAAGCCAGGTGGTTCCATCCATGGTCAAATTGTAATCCTGCGCTTGGTTTAGCACTCCAAAAGAATCCACACGAGCTAACAAGCATCCTTCTTCGAGAAATGGAAACCAATGTTCGTGCATACAAATCAACATCAACATTGTTCCATTCTGCCCATATCTTTCTCAAAATGGCTCATATAACACACATTCTTTACTTTCTCTCTTCGTTGATAATGTGTGTGAACACATCTTCGCGCAAAAGGTAAAAGCAAAAGGCACCTCGCAGTGCAAAGTGTGTCGTAATAGTAAGGGAGATGAGCACATGAGAAAGCAAGCGAAGCTGACACATACATGGTTTTATAGTTACCGGCAAGCCCACAATCTGTTTCATTATTCATCCTCGTCTGACCTCCATTTAACCCTTTAATAATAATAAACAAAGAATCTACGTGTGAAGTATATTTTAGAGGAACGAGAAAACCCTTTTTATATATTAGTCGGCAGAGTGAGACCCCTCAAGCGTCACTCTCTATCGTTTACCGTTTTGGCAGACTCACACTGGCTTACGAGAAGGAAATGTGGTGCATTGTGGAAAAAACGTGAAAGGAAAAAGGTACGTTTTGTCTTGCTCTCAAGGCAAAAAAATGTCTTGTTGTTATCCTATCCTCAACTTTTCCATTGAGTCATTGTATTATTCTCCACATCTGCATCAGACTTGCTCTGCTAGAAAGCTAAGTCGAAAGCGGAAGAGGAAGAGCATGGGGACGACTTTGGAAAGACCAGGAACTGCCTTCACAATCGGGAAAGATTATATATTGCGAGAAAAACGGCTTTTCAGGTATGTCTTTCCCAAGAAAACAAAAGCGGTACTATTACACACTGTGTATTACGCAAGAGGGAAAGAGCCGGAAGGAGAAATTTTTTTTGACCTCTCTCTCTTTCACTCTCATCTAATCCGCAATAATATTTTTAAAGCCTTTCTTTCTTCCCTGGCCTTTCACTCCAAAATAATAAAGTTTGGGGTAAGAGAAAAATGAAAAAGCTGCTTACCGTCTTCCGTAATATTATATTCTAGATGCGTTTATGAACCAAGGTATACACACGCTTTTTTGGGGTGAATGAGTGAAACAGCGTTTTTGTTCAAAGTAGCGATGTAATTTCATGAGGTCATAAAAAGTGGACACCAGCTACGTTTAATTTAAGCTTTCGCTGTTGCTTTTCACTTCAAAATTGGAAGCGAAAGCCAAACATGACGTGATACAAGCGAAGCATATTTTTTGACGTGAATAAACGGTTGTAAAAGGGGAAAAGTAATGTTTTCTGAGCGTTTAGTAAGCTCCCAACTGATGTTCATCGTGACTCGGCTATGACACGCTTTTCCAACTTTTACTTCTTGTACATTCAATGAATAGACAGCAAACCGTCCTTATGTAGTGAGTAAGTATATGTATGTGTGTGGTCGAACGAAAGTCATACCGGGATTTTAAATGAACAAAAGCTATCCTCAACTAATTCAAAAATTCGAGTTTATATATAGTATTAGATATATGTACATGAGCAGTACCAAGTCAAGGGCTCTCGACAGGTGACAAACACAAACATACACAGAGTAAATGACCAAGCGCAAAAGCATTATTCGACCGGTTTTGGTGTAACGTTGGTTTGGTAGTTGCGCATTGTGACGCTGAATAAATTCCCAAATCCAAACCACTTCTCCAGAAATAAGAGGAAGCGAGACAAGGGACTGGTGAAAATGAGTACCCAGTGAACATTGGGTGTTATGAAATGCGTAGATTCTACGTTGCGAACATTGAAATCGTGTTGAAGTAGATTTACCGTAGAGTTTTTGTGTTGCTTTTGAAGAGAATCAATGTCACTTC
>JAHZMW010004708.1:0-13846 GCA_027743745.1 Alloscopus bannaensis
CTCCAACTTGAAGCCAAAGTGCCCCGAAGAAACAAAGACATTGGCGCTCCACGCTTTTAAAGCTCTTGTTTGTCAACATTATTGGTGATGAGTGTAGATACGAGATTGTTAGGTAATTGAGTCAGATTCTGTGTTATTTAATTGAAATTCATAAACAGTTATGCAATTTTGATAAACAAATACACATACACTGTAATTTAACTGTTTTGTTTTCATACAAAGTGACATGACGGAAGGCAGTGAAAACGAGACAGTCGAAATATTGTCGCAAATATTTCGTATATAGAGTAAAATTTCGAGAATGGGTAAAGACAAAAGACCTTGGAGGAAGCTGGTTAAGAAGTTAAGGCGACAGAGGAAAAGACAGTTAGCTGCACAAGCTCGACTGACAGATAATGTTGATGCTGCGGACGATTCCTCTGGAGAAGAATGTGGCGATGAAGCCGCAAATGAAGGCAGATGCGGAGGTGAAAGTCAAGGAAGAGTTGGAGATTTCTTTTTGTCGTCCATGGAATGGGAAGAGAGGGAGACAGAATGCAGATTGGCAACAGCCATGAAACAGGCAGAGGAGGATAGACTAGCTGAAATTCAGGAGGCGAAACAGGTAACGAACGTTGTTTGGTTGGTTTATGCGATTGTTAAATTACTAAGGTTCGTAAACTTTATAATGTCGATTTTGATTACAGAAGCAGATACGGGAGGAATGGGAAGCACGACAGGAGCAAGAGCGTAAAGTCAAGGAGGAGAAGGAACGCTTAGAGAAAGTTTTGCGTGAAAAACAGGTTGCTGTTAGAGGACTCTAATGTTAAAGTATCCTGTGCTATATATGTCAATGTTTTTCAATTTATGCGTACCTATACTATTTTGCCAAATATTTTCCTTAACCGTTAATATGAAATGCGAAGACCCTAAATGTTTTCCTAACGCAAAGATGCGGAGAAATGGCTGAGTACTTGGCTCCTCGTAGTTCTGCGAATGCGAATGTGAGAAACTTTTTTAAATTACTTTGTCTCATTATATGTAGGAGGCAGAGTTTACCGAATTCCTTGACTTTCTCTCTGGGGTAAGGTGATTCGTAATTAGAAATTCAGTAAAATTAATAAATTATGGTAAAATACTGTTGCTGTTTTCTCGAGCAGGATATTGAAACACCGCCAACGAGATATCTGATGCCTGAGACGCAAGTTGAGGAAGCAGATCTGTGCCACTACTTCGCTCGGACGGGGGCGTGTCGATTTTATGGTCGCTGTACAAAGTTAGTTGAATAAACGTTGTTGTGCGTATGCGTACAATACTAAACAATGAAATGCATACTATGTATCAAGCTTTTATAAATTTTTGGTATGTTATATTATTCCATCAATTTTCAGAACGCACCCTCAGCCAACACTGAGCACAGCCATATTGATACCAAATTTCTTTTCACATTTTAAACTGGAGCAATCCATTAGAGATGAGTACGACTCAGATCTTGGATTAGAATATGACGATACAGAACTATATAACGAATTTTTGTAAGACAATAAGCAGAAATTCGTACAATTATTGCTGAAAGAATGAGTATGATTACTAGATTTATGTCACTTTGATTTAGGGAATTTTATAACGATGTTTTGCCGGAGTTACAGAAGCATGGGACAGTGTTACAATTCAAAGTATGTTGCAACTTGGAACCGCATCTCAGAGGAAACGTGTATTTACAATATGAAACTATAAAGCAGTCAATAGAGGTATCGGTAACAAATATTTATCGCACGCTTTCCAAATGTATAGTCGCATGCATGGAATGCAGAATGTGATGTAGGGTAGAGAACAGTTGATTTAATGCGGCATTTGTTTGTTTTACGTAGGCATTTCGCAAGTTTAATGGACGATATTATAATGGAAGACAACTTTCAATTCAATTTGTTAAGATAGATTCTTGGCGATCCGCCATTTGTGGATCGTACTTAAGAAAAGCTTGTATTAAGGGTCGTACATGTAATTATCTTCACGTATTCAGAAATCCAACTAAAGAGTTTGTAAGGGCTGACTACGACTGGAAGGAACATCCACGCAAAAATCAGGTTCTGGGGATTGAAACAGAGCTTGCCACTTCATCATCATGTGCAACAGCCAGCGCTCGAAAACTTTGCATCGAAGGTTCTGGTCCAACTAAATCTCAACTCCCCACGTCACCTCCTCGACCTTCTTTGACGAATAATAATGATGATAGAAAATCACAAACTCGTCCTAGTCCGAAGAAACATAAATCCCACAAGAAGTCTTCGCATAAGCATTCCTCGCACAAACATACCACGCATAAGCATAAGAAAAGTAAAAAGAAGAAAAATAAAAAACACAAGAAATGCTAAAACAATTACCATCGAATCTCGTTATGATCACTCAAGCAAATTTCAAAAATCAAAAATTGGATTCAATTAAGCTGCAATAAAATGATGCAGTTTGGTTGCAGCATGTAGCTTTATAATTGAACGATAGCACATTATTGGGATGCATGTTCAAATTTCTTTTGCAAGATTCGCTACAGCGTTAGGATAATTGCTTTACTTGAAATATGACGATGATTTTTTTCGAATTGCCAATCAGCAAATGATTTTTTAAATCTGTGGTCCGATAGTATGTTTCAAAATAGCAGCGTGTTTCCGTTAGGCACCAACAATCATGAATGAGACCTGAATTCTAGGTAACGTCCAAGACTCACGATTTTGTTACTCGCTGCACTCCGAGAATTTATATTGCTGGTCTTTGTGAATTGAAATATTCCACGGATTGCACCGAACCGGTACACAATGCATACATACCTATTATGAAGCATGCATGCAAGCCGCAATAACAGTTGTGTAGTGGTAATTAAAAGGAGATTAAAAATTATGAAACCTACGGGTGATCAGACAAGTGAAATAAACTCAACTGTATCTTACATGATGCATGCAACGTAACGATTCCTTGCATGCTAGCCAAGGTGCACAAAGCACTCTTATTTCTCACTTCATTTTATTAAACAGGTCTCGCTGTGTGGGTGAATCTCTTCCTGTCCAAAATGAAATGATCAACAAAACTGCTTAGCATTTCGATAACGAGATGAAGGAGGCCTCCCATGCCACAAAAAAGTGCAGCTGCATGCAGCTCATCACCCATATCATTTTATGGCGTTTTTATGGCATGCAACAACTTGGTCATTCGACAACAAATACGTTTAGAGATTCTTTGCTGTAAGATACAAAATCTGTGGAATGCGCTTTTACTAGCGCCCCTGGTTAACAAAGCCCTTTATATGCTAATACACTACATAGGACAGACTCTACAACTTAAAATTATTTTAGATGCTCCTAATAAAGGACATGAAAATACACCCTAGACCATACTTGGTCTTTGAACTCCCGAACCGTTTCTTTAGAAAACCATCGTGCAATCAATCACCCGCACCCTGACTATTTTGAACAAAAAATAGCCAAAACCGAAATCGTTCAGCGTTGCACAAAAAGCAGAGCTACTTACAATCACACATCCTCATAATACGGTAGTTTGCTCATCTAAATCTGGCAAAAAGCGTACAATGTCCCATTCCCGTATGATATAATATTACACATATTATATTGGGCGATGACACAGCATCAAACTACCTGTATGAATTTTTACCAGTTTTACAAATGACGACGACTTTTTTTATAGAAATATACTCCTACGATTTTCATTGTGGCTGACTACTGCGCGTGCATCTCTTTTTGATTGACATACTACTACGATACATAATATAGTGTTACTAATATATGGCATACCCTCAACATAAAGCTAAATCAAGATACACATCAGATAGCTGATATAGGTATATCTTCATCTGCATTCTGGTAGACCGTCCAAAGTACAGAGGAATGCACACTTTGATACGTTTACCTTCACGAGTTTGAGTCATCCATCTAGATTAGTTAAGACTTAATAGTTGACTGCTCTGTCGTAGTAGTCATATAAGGTATGTGGTCTATGTAGATTCATACATATACGACTTTGTTTGATTCGAATTGCATTGTTGAACGTAAGTAGTGGCCTGGTTGATGATGCACACGCATAGTACCCAACAACTCAGAAAAAAGGCACAACTTAGTCAGCAGGGTCTACCTGAAGATTCAACTGTGGCACAGCAGCACCAACGTCGTCGTCATCATCATCGCTTCATCAGTCGCTTCTTTCATCGTGTACAACATGCCAACAGGGGAATGGTATCTTTGTAGTCATTCAGAGACCGTGGTTATTACATTATACTCGCTTCTTTTCCCTATAGCCAAACTCCCTGCGAATAGCTTCGAGAGCGGAGCAAGATACCAGAAAAATTGAGCAAGAACATTTTTTCCCTACCTTTCTTTGCGACTGGTAGGAATTCCAATTTAACGAATGTTTTTTACTAAGCACCTCAGAGAAGAAGAACTCTGACAGTTTTCGTCTACACTGCACACATCTCACACATGCATGCAACCCTACGTAGAGGCATGTTTGTGAGTCGTTTTAAATGCTCATTTTACGTCTGCACACGCGAGTAAGTCAAAATTGTGTGTTTTGTGCTATTTTAATATGAAGGTGCCTGAAAACTTTGAAACCGCTGTCGGCCATTGGATTCGGAACTCTTGTGTCTGGCTACGATCGCTGTTGTGAAGTCGCCTTTAAATTTTTTAAAAAGTGTGTTCAGAATTTTTTGGGTGGAACATTTCATGATTTTTTTTTATCCGATTCTACAAAATTCATAACTAAGGGAATCGGAGGCACGATGTGAGGCCTACGGGCATAGGTTCGGACGGACACGGATGTGTGGGAAGCGCAACAAGTGTGTGAGAAAAAAAGTTTGCATGTGTGCCTGTGAGAATGTTTTCAATTTACTCGTTTGTTGGTTGGTGTGATTGCACTTTGACTCGGCGGTCGTAGACTTTTTGGAAATATAGAGCACACACATGCGAAATTGTGTGTGTGCTCCTGAAAAAAAGATACAACAACAACTAGCCGTCTTCCTTTATGCATGAACTGACTTATGGGAAGCGGTTATTATTAGTTTCGTGTGCGTTTTAGTTGTAAAAAGGGAGCACCTGAAACGAGAAAGCTTGCCTTCCAAAATGTCAATGTGAAGATTAAGACATGAGCAGAGTATGTCAAATCATATTTTTCTACCGTGCTCACTTGTGCATAAAAGTGCTTGAGGGAAGGGCTGCTGTATGAGCTTTACTGAAACACTTAAGCCAAGATATAAAAAAACAATATAAATTTTTAGGTTGCCTTTTAAAAGTGAATGAGCCTTGTACTCGGGTACAAGTTGGTTTGTTGTGTCTGTGACTGTGTGCAGCATCGACATTGGGGTGCGACGGATATTTTGGACCAAATTAGCGGAAGTGGATATTCTGTAATGCAAGGTAACGTTTTTTATCAAATAGATATATCTAGATAACTTAATTTAGCTCAGCCCAATGAAACCAAATTTATATGAAATCCTACGCTGTCTTGCTCATAAAAATGATTTGATATACCAGTAGATTTACATATTATAGAGGATATATGTAAAGCACGGCTTTCGGCACCCGTGTGTTAAGTTAGAAGCATATTTATGCAGTAGCATAATATTTATGAATGAGATGACCTAGAAGAGGCAGCAGGGGTTTGATTGCTCCGATATTGCAAGTGAAGTAGCGTAATAATAATGTTCATTTTGACTCAGTGCGAAGGCGGTGTAACGTTTGTAGCAGATTTGTGAATTTATGTTTTTGCCCTGTATTCCACAGCCGGTGATATTGCCGTTCACCCATACATTATTGCTGCGTAGATAGATTCAGGATTTACAACATTTGGTAAAACACTCACTGATTACGATCTGCCACCAGTACAACTCCTCCTGTCCTCATCAATGAGAACATTTATCGGTGTTTACTACCTGAAAATCACTCGACAAAACGCTACTAAATTGGCAGTGATCTCCGCGAGGGTGAATGTAATACTAGTTTAATATATGGCTACGAGGTTGGCATAATGACAAGGAGGTTGTCATATAACACACATCACTACCACGTCAGAACTGATGAGGGTCATGTCCAAGACCAAGGCGTTGAATTTGGTTGGCCCGACGGATTCATACTTTCATAGAGCATAGGCATTTTTATTCCTAGTAAATCAACATTGAGGCGAGTCAATATTATCAGCTCTCAGCTTCGGACTCCTCATTTAAAAGCGGATTCTAGATTTTCCTCCTCTTGTGAGAGGAGTCAAAAGTTGAAATTTTTTGACAGTAAAATGTGGGTGGGACACATTTGCTGGGAGTAATGTATGAGTGCAATGTGAAGTCGTTGCAATGCAAGTGAAGACGCTCTCAAGAGCACCACAGAGTACCAGAGAGTGGTCGCAGAATGTGAAGAGATGTTGCAGCTATTCAGGTTGACCATTTAAGAACCAAGTGCATAAATGGACTTGAAAACATGCCAAGACTGTCCCAGTCTTCACTCCTCCCGTCTTCTATTTCTCTCTATATACATTCACATATGAATTCTCACTCGGATGAGTTTCGCATAGCCAATAATTCAACATGTGTAATTACAGTCTCTCGTGTCCACCTGCGGAAAGCTAATAAAATGGTTAAATGAGGTATGAATAATGCCGTTGATATCACTTTTTCTTGCTTCATTCATCCGTTTCGAAGTTGAGTTTTTTAAGGGAAATTATCTTTCCACCTCAACAGTTCAGTTAAATATGGAAAGCATGATGAAATCCACGTCTTACAGCTTTCGTCATCATCATGGTTTGCAGAAAAGGTGTATATAGCTCATCTTCTAGAGGAGGTGGTTGGCAAGAATGCACTCCACAAAAGGCGAAATTACGGGTTGATTTTCCACTCAGGAAGATCAAATAAAGCCAAGATGATACAGTGCCAATAATAACGTGAAAAACGATGATAATCTCTTCTTACGTCGAAGATTTCGGATTTAAAAAATCGTCTACGGTACATTGTGTGAGATTTCTGACTATTTGAAATTCAAAAAAGAAATGTTCGGATGATAATAACCCGTATCATCAACTCAATCGTGTCAAAAAAGATTTCCCTACATTCTTTTAGCTTCAGCTTCATTGTGGAATACGACACGACGAGAACGTGGCTCCACATTGTGAATACATGTATATTACGCCAGTTAGGCCTGGCTTTATCACGAATATACATATGAATTGGACTTAGCAGAGCAGGAGGAGAGTGGAGACTATCTATTTCTTCGTTTTTCTCTTTCCGCACGGAAAGGATGATACTGTAAGTGAACAAGTTGATTTGCATGAGAATGCAACGGCTTGAGTTTGAAGACCTGTTATTTCAACGCAAGAGTCAAGTAAGTCTCCGCCATATTCATGTAGACGAAGGTTTAAAATTCCTTTTTGTTAGTTTTGCCAATAAGCCTAGCTCGTCCTCTCTCCGTTTGGACCAACCAACATAATAACGCCACTTTTGGTGGGATTGTCGGGAACAGAGATTTTTTTCTTGAAATTGAGAAAATCTTTGGTTCTCAGGTGTAATTACACACCATCACATTTCCTTATTGTGAGCATATAAGCATTCATTTGCATATAAAGTACAGCAATGCTCACAACTGGTCATTATAAGCTTTTCCTTCATATTCCTGTGTATTTGCATTGTCTCTCCTGGGACATCACCGCAACAGAATGAAGTTATAAAAACTTTCTTTCGGCATGTGTCGCCAAGAAATATTTCACACTTCCGTAAACACCAAGTGATGTCGCCGTTATTAATCCCAGTGTGTGAACAATTTTTTGGGGTTTCGAAAGTGCATTAGTGTTCCCCAAAAACCACTACCGTATATCCACAAACCTTGCGGATTAGAATTAGAATACGATTAGGGTATAAGGCTGTATAATCCATTAACGAGGGAGAAGAATTGATCGCATATTATTCATCTTCTCGGATTCTGCTGTTCACAACTGACGTGGTGATATTATTCACCCAGCAGCGGTAATGACGATACGGAGTGATTCAAAATATGAGGTTCGCTACTGATTGACGCAAGCAAAGCAGACCTTATCATCTTCTTCCTTTGTAGGATTGTATTTCGGCACTCTGTAAACAATTTTTGTGTACGCCTTTGTTTGCGTCTTGCAACAAGTGGAGTAGAAACATTGCTCTTGATTACTTTTCTTTTGTTGTGACTATTCGGTAAGTACACATGTGTCAACGGTTCGTCATACTCATACATGAATAATTTTTGTCTTTGCGTCTTCACATGAGAAATTAGCATTGTCATAATATATATCCTATATACCTAATAATCCTAGGAGTGAAATCACATTTATCCCTGCGTGAGAGATGAGCCTCATGATGATTTGCGTGGATGAATGTAATTTGCAATAAATGTGGCACATGACAAAGTAAGATCACCATCCACCAAGATGACAGCGAGGCTGTTGACAGACAATGAAATCGTAAATGCTTGGGCTCACAGTGTGCGTCTCGTGAGAAAGTATGTCGAATTACTCGAACTCATCGCACTAAGTCGAACAAACAACTGTATTAATTAATTATTTATCGCTTTCGTATCTCTCTAATCCCTGATTAGCTAAAAGATAGAGTGAAAACTACATCACAATTAAACTCGCAGGTTGAGAAGGCTCCTTAACTCGTCTTTGTAAGATAAGTCAGCCTAATCGGTATGTGGTTGGGCTACGTTGTGGTATGACAGTTGTCCCCAGGGAACCCCTAAACCAGAGTGGAATCCAGCATTAAGAATTGCGAATACGATCGTCTACGTCGGTTTATGTTACGCGACATCTCTCACTGCGAAGAGAAAGAAGGTTGCTTTGTGTGAAAAGATGCGCATACCTGCATTCACAACCGACAATGTACGCAATTCACACGTTTAGAGATGAAGTCACATATAGAGACAACATTGTTGTTGTGTGTGGCTTTCCTTCGTAATTGTCATGAATCTGTGGCAGAGAAATAACTGAGCACTTGCGAATGTGTCCACTCTCAACGGTTTTCACGGAACCCTGCTGAGCTCAATGCAATCATTTTGTTAGCGATTTTCTCGCATACCTTTAAGCAGAGTTTGGGAGTTGTTTGCAATAACCACAGCATCATTTATTATGTTAAGCACAAAAGCTTTGTGTGCTCTGTGGCGTTGTACACCTTATCGGCTCGCTGTGTGTAATGCAAATGCCATACCAAATGGGCAATATTGGACGTGGAGAGATGCAGTTTATCGCAAGCCACCTCTATTAGAAAGAAAGCTCAAAGCTTGGTCTACAAGGAATGCATATATTTAGACAGGATTTATTGTGGTGACTCTGAATGGAATGAGTGCTGTGTAGTAGTTCACATTTAGAGAGAGATCAGGAGCTCAGAGGCGCGCAGCTCACCTCACTGATGATAATGTGCATATCATCTTCATGAGAATTCTTTTGGTAACTTCACACCACCACTCCTCAGTGATATAGCTTACGGCCATCACAGAATGACAGAAAAGGAAAGACAAAAGACGGTCTACATGCTCCGCTGAGTTCTGCTTTTACGAAAATCCTCGTCGTCTTTCTATTTCGTTTGGTTTCATTCCGTGCCTAAACAAATGTCATGTTTTTATTCAAGAAGCATAATAAACAAAGCAAGCAGAAAAAAGTTTCACTCACCAAAACCTTTGTTGAGTCCATTTCTCTCCTCTTATCATTCCCTTTTAAGTGCACTTGCAGAGGAACCGTCATTTATTTCCCTCTCCAAAAGATAATAATAATAATGACACACCATCCTGTATATGTAACGAGTATAAATGAGTTTAACATTGTGAAACGACGATGCTCTTGGCATGTCAATTTTTTGGGGAGTATTTTTGAAAGTTAAAAAGTGTCAACGAAAAGTTGGTCATATAATAGGTATACTCGGTCGAGGGACTTTTGACCTCTTCGCGAGTGTTTAGAAGCTTTCAAACGGTTAAACACTTTTGGAAAGTTTTTTTTCTACTAAAAGAAAGGCTTGTTTTTCAGTTTACAGTTAAATCCTTTTTTTTACACAATACATATCATTCGTGCTAACCCCCTTCGACTGAAATCAGGCTAATCAATACTGAAAAAGCTGTGGTCATGATTAATCGTGATGTAGGTTGCGGAACAGTTTCACATGTGATCCACATGTCTCACGCCAGTTTATATATACACATTAGAAAGAGATCTAAAAATGAGTTTTATTGTCACAGTCACACTATACAAAAAGTTCGCCATTTGATGTGGAAGTAGGTGGTTGATGATAAAGTGGCAATGTGCACCGGAAATTAGAAGGTATACAGACTGCCATGTACGGATGTGAGAGCAGGAGTTGTAGAATTAGAGGGAATCATCGTGAATCAGGATTAGGATTTATCGTTATGTCATTGGAAAGTGAAAATGTAATTGCATTTATCTTACTCACTGTCAATCTTTTCTGTACAATTGCAGCGAACAATCTGTAGTGTTCTTTAAAAGAGCACGGGCTAGAGAGGCTTGACAATAGTTCACTTACTCAAAACACATAATAGATTGATTAGAGTAGAAACCCATATTTGCAATGGTCATTTATCAACAATGCATTAGTTCACTGACAGTCCGGCGACGGCAGGTGCCTATGATAAGATACACTGGTTGCTACAAGGATTCCTTACACGAGAATAACATTGAAACTCTATCCTGTGTAGCATACCACTCATTATGGAGCAAAGGATGAGCAAGTGTCTTTGAAGTTGTAAGCTATAAATTAATTTTACACTCCTTTCTTGTGGCAATCAACCAGCACGTGACTTCAAAAGACATGTAACATACAGCGATGTTGCCTTCCTCTTAGTAATAACCGGATCAAGAATCTACAATAGGAAAATTGTCTCGCTGTATGTTTTAAATGTAGTTCTTATAATAAATCAGGCAAGTCTTGTCACAGGCTCGAGAAGAAACAATTGATACATTATTGGCTCTGATGATACATCAGTCAAAAATCGATATCTGCACATGACAATGTTACGTGAGAAAATGCTGCAAATATGTGTTCAATATAATATCCATCGGACGTGGTTTTACAAATGTGTTGTCAGTACAAGTTACATGCAGAGTTGCATTTACACTTTCACAAAGTCCAAAAACACATTTACTTTTACGAGTTAAAACTTTCTTGATGATCCAAATCGAAAATATTGAAAGTAAGCTTTTACACGGCTCATGTTGAACACTGGCGTACGTGCAAATGTAGCGAAAGCGCATGAATGATTATGTTACATATGAAATTACCAATCTCACCCTAATACATATGTACAAGCTATAAAACTGAAATGGTCAATGGAAAAAAATCCGACAAAAGTTTTCATACACGTCAAACCATGCGCCTCAAATGGACAAGTGAAATTAAATGACTTGCTGTTCTCACTTTTGACTTTGTAAAACTATATTTACCTACAAACGAAATAGATGTGCTTCGTTGTGATCCAGTTAAATCATTTTATTCACAATATCACAACGATTCACAAGTATTTAAGTACAATGTCCGAAGTGAACTCGAAAGTGAGCAAGTCATTCACTTTCCAAACATGAATTTACTTTAGCTCAATATAGTCCGAGTTAGTTTTGAAAATGACTGCTTTTCAGTGCAGAAAATAAGTTTGGAAAATAGCGACACATATTCTTGTCATTCAGTAACAAGCACGTATAGATATTAACAGTTTTGTCTTGCATCATGTAGGCATTTAATTTACTTGTATAGATCGTATGCGTCACTTCGCATTGTAAGTCCGCCAAATCTACTGCAAACGCTCTGCCTCGCAATCCCAATTCTCGATGAGCAATATAAGTCAGAAGTAAGTTTGCTGGTGTACTGCTGAATCATTCGCAATTTTCTTTTAATGGTCAGATACGATGGCTATGTGGACGACGAAGAGCGAGCCTTTCGTATGTCAACATCATCATCCCCACTTTTATCACAATCGCCGTTTGAGAACCTTGTTTGGAAAATATCGTTAACTCTTGTGGATTTATAGATACGAAATATGTGAGTCTTGGGTTTATGTGCATAGAGCACCGTATCATTATGGCATATCTTTCTAGTTTGTGGTCATCAAAAGGTGTAGTAAACCCTTTACTAAAAGTGTGGTCTCGCTGAGCTAATAAGTTGGCAATACGATCTATTAAGGCTTTTCCCAGACCGCTTGTCGACTCATTTGGCTCTGCAACATTAATGGAGCTCGTCTCTTTACGATGATAACAGACGGGAGAGATAATGACAATAATTTTGCATGTCGCAAGTATAAACGAACGCCACCGCGTCATTCGCCACCACATTCTATCGGCATCAACGTCAATTCTAAAACCAAACATAAAAATCTTTGTAAGTACAGAGTGTTGTTGTAGGAGTGTTTTTTACATAAAGAATGTGAATGCGAAAAGGTTACGCGTTTTGTGTATCCATTACGTTTCATCTCATAACAAAGAGGATTTTTCTATGTCATTTTGAAATGGGATGATAACCGCTTTTTACAGTAAAGAAAAGCAATTAATACAATAACTTCATTGTAACCGTGCCTTATGCGATTAGTGATTGTAATTACAATGCAGGCCTATTCATTGGCAAAAAGGAAAACAGGCATAATGTGTGCAATTCGTGTGAGAAATAGATTGATGAATAAAGCGTACGTATGTATCTGCATGTGGTGAAATGTAACAAGTGTACCGCAGCAGGAACACTGAATAGGCTGCTGATTACTCTTCAAGTACGCACGCATATGTTTTACGAGCAATTGCGTTCACTTCACCAACAATATTGTACTTGCCATTGTATTACTTATTTTCAACGAAGGAGCGTCTGCTGAGCCTTGTATATTTATGTGAGCACAGCAGAAAAATAATTTATGAGCAAACATTTCGTTCGGATTTAATTTAATATAAATACACATGAATATATAATGTATTAAGATTTGCAACGGATATCTCTGACTGCATACTGAGCAAACAAACTACTCTAAGGAAGCTCCTTGCTGCTGTTCTCGAGTGTATTTGACATGTACAAAGGATAAGCAAGGCAGGGCACAAAATGGGGAAGTGCAGAATGCGCAGTAGTAAGATGAATATTGAGGGTGGGAAACGGGAAAAAGGTGGATTGCACATAATGAATACGCGACGATGAATCATAATGATAATAATGTGCACAAAAAACACACCTGTATTACAGTAATGCACAAGAGCGCACACGCTAAAACGACTGTGATAACATCTGCCTGTGCATCGTCACACGTTAGATGATTATTTGTACGTGCCTCATTGTTGACTGACGAATTGCACGATTTTTGGAGTACAACTGCCAGTGGGTGAGGGAGCAGCCCTGGATACACGAAAAAAATGGGACACGTTCTCTTTGAATCTTTGAGGAGTGCATGTAATCGTATGTAGCTCAAGCCAACACAGATTCTACTTCATTACTGCCTCTGGGGTCTCATCTCCTTTTAATGTGATCACAGTAATCAACTTATTATTCAGATGGCTCCGAAACGCGAGTTTTTCATGATTAAAATGCCAACTTTTTGTAATAAAAATGTAACACTTGGGAGAGACATGTTCGACTTGCATGCAAGATGAGATGTTTTTGACGAGGTGTGCATATGAAAGCAACTGGTACGTTTAAATTGTTGAACACTAGTGGTTAGATAAACCCTCTGCTCCTTGCTTAAGTCAAAGAACGTAAGAACGTAAGCTTTATATGCAACGATTATTCTCATTTACAGACCATTTTTTCATAGATTATACTTTAATGTTATTAAGCGCTCTTCTTTCACACATTAAAAACTCATAAGTTTACGCCTGTGTACTATACGTACAA
>JAHZMW010004709.1:0-11163 GCA_027743745.1 Alloscopus bannaensis
ATCTCAAACCACAGACGAACTGAATGAAGCATTGCTTGGTGAATGTTGTTTCATAATGGTAGGTGTTTTCATCAATGCGAATGTAGTAGCGTGGGTGCTGTATAATAAAAGACGTGAGGTATAATATCTACAAGCAATAAAACAGGAAGCCTAAATACCTCATACAACGATGGCATTCATTACAGCTGGCTTGCTCTTATCGACGAGTGATAAACGCCAGAGATAGACCTGTAAACGGCTGTTTCCCATTATTTCATTCTCATCTACTACAAAAGCGGGCAGATTTCAGCACAAATATTTTGCGAAATGCGTACGTACTACTTTTGAATCAAGAGTTCTAGGCGATTGATTTAGCTTTTGTAAGGAGAGTGCTTTTTTTTACATAGATACACAAAAGGCACTTGCCATTGAGTTCACAATAGTCACATCCATTTCAATACTTTTTATGGATCCAGTACCTGTACTTTAATACATGTGCCTTAATCCATTGAGTGGTATGGAGGAGTTCCCTCAGAGAGATAAGCTTTTATAGGGATTCAGTATTTAAGTAGTCTTTTATCTTTATGTTTAGCATTCATGAAAGATTTCGTAGAGAACTCATCGATCTCATAGCACAATTTGAAAATCGTCATTTTGTACTACAAGGAAAGCTGTTAGCGAAATGAGTAACAAGCACAAAGAAAACAGTGTTTCTCTGAACGGTAAAGGGCACAGCCTGCACACTCATGCGAGCACTAATTATCTACTCTTTCCATCGGCGGCGGTACCAGCTGTAACATAACGATCTCGTGAAATTAAATACTTCCTTCATTGCCTTCAATGCCGGACATTACACGGAACTGACTTCACTCAGCAGATGAATGAGAAAATGAAGAGGATCGGAGAAAGTAGGACGAAACCCGCTCCCTTCCTCTCTCATTAAATGTTTAAATGTGCCATATACATATGTAATCGAGATATTCAACTCACGCGATGTACACCCAAAACCGACACAAACATTTTAGTGCATTTATAGATCAACACTTGAGTAGCGGGGGTTTCCAAGTACTGCTATTTAAACTGTTTCAAATTGTGTGGGTGGAACATTGTGAAATACAACATGAAGGAATCACTCGAATTACGCAACGATGTGATCTCAAGTAATGTCGACGAATCCTCTTCAAGCCTTTCTCCAAGGCATTTGACGAACAAGGCCAACTCGCTGACATAACAAGAACGCAGCAGATCTTTTTTCAGTCACTGTTTTCGCATAACAAATGCTTACAGTAAAACAGTCAAGCTCAAAGCATACGCAGTATGTATTTATTAAAAATTTAAACAGAAAAGGATTGAGAGCAAATGGCCGAGTTTACTTCATCACAATAGATTGGGTAATAATACGAAGAATAAACAATCTCAACATGCATTCCCGCCTCATTATAACATTCTGATAATATTGACGTACCACGCTGCAGAAAAGATAAACTAATATAATATACAAAGTACGCTCAGTGGTCTATTTCCACTTGAGTTTGAAACTAAAACTCAGTCTACTTAAAAATGCTAATAAAATACGATGCATGTCGCATGCAGCTTTCGAGCTTTCCTAAATACCAAATGCTGCCCACACACAACCTGTTTGAAGCCGAAGGGATTCCCAACGAAGGAAACTATAAAAAGGGAGGATAATAGTTTGGAAGTCGGATTACATCTCATCGCGGTTGCATCATAATAATAACTCAGACAGAAAGTCGTGTTGAGAATTCGAGAAGTTGAGAACATGCACAACTGTACTGGCGCAGTTGTTCGTGCATCCCCCATTTACTTCTCTCCCCCTTCGGCCTTTCTTCCAATTTTGAAAGACGTATCTAATTTATGTACGTGAAGTCTCTGATAAAAGGTTATAACTCCACCTAAAACTACTCGGCTTTGAGAGACGAGTGACACTAGCCGAAAAGGTCGTTTATTATTCTACTCTGGATATGCATATAATCACTGGAGAGGACAATGCAAGAGAATAATATGATGCGCATCTCCGGTCCACGTTCCTCTAATCTCTTACTCTAAACATTTCAGTGCTTTGCTGTACAAAATATATTTGACTATACATGACTACATTCTGCAAGGACATTCATAGTGCACACACAAGCTCAGCTATGAAGAGAAAATTGAAGTGAATTCACCGTTGTGCTGGTTTTTCTGGTTTGCGGTTAACGGAATTAAGCTGAGGATTGAGGATGAATGTATGCAAGCAACATTACTCAAGAAGTATGTCCTCAGGGTTTCTGACTGCTGAGAGTCGTGTCTTCGTGTGTCGGTCAGAGTTTAAAGCACTTACAGATTCCCACTGATAGACTGGAGGAAAGGGTAAAAACTTTTAGTGTACTTCATTTACTAGTGTCTTAGCCTTCACCCGCATCGCAAAAGACCCTCTTCCTGTGCTGGCCGCTATATAACGAACACAGCTTCCCACATAGTCAACGTGAGTATAATAGAGAGAGAGAGGGCCACAACAAGTTTGTACTAGATCTTTTTGCATCACATCATTATTCAAAGTGGAGAAGGCGAAACCGGAAAATACTTACCTTTGTAAGCCATCCTACATTGTATCCTTAAAGACAACTTAGGCCCAAATGTACCAGTAGATGTGTCCTACAACATGTTATTCCCTTACATAACAATACGAGAAGAGCTCACTAACTAACTTATCCCGCACCAAATCCCGCTTATAATATTCTCCAGGTCTGACTACAGACATGTGTATGCTAACTGTAAATTGAAGATATGAAACTCTGGAAAAAAAGCTTGGCCAACTAAGCGCACACACATTCACACTACGTGTTTACAGGGAAAAGGTTGACCCGCATAATAACGGTAATAGAAAGCGGGGAGAAAAGAGAGGAGTATAAAAAGCTCCCAAGTTCATGAAGCATAAAAAGGAGCATCCAATTTTCCAAAGTAGATCTCTAATACTGCTCTTTATACTTCCTAGAAAACTTGCCTTTTTCAGCTAAAGGAGAGAGCATATCTCTTCACTCTTTCAACTATGCATGGTGTGTGTGCGGTAACAAGACCACAGAGAGGAGAAGGATGCAAGCTTGGAATTGGACATGAAACCGCTGCCTTTACAATTTGAAAGCCACAAGACATAATGCCATTTCTACTTTTTTTCCGGGTTTAAAAAGAGAGACAGGTGTGTGTGCGGTAACAAGACCACAGAGAGGAGAAGGATGCAAGCTTGGAATTGGACATGAAACCGCTGCCTTTACAATTTGAAAGCCACAAGACATAATGCCATTTCTACTTTTTCTCCGGGTTTAAAAAGAGAGACTCGACAACGCCACACCGCCGCTCCTCCACACTCTCTGCGTTATGTTAATGTTACAACACGTACATTCACTCTCGTAGTTACAGTTAAGAGAAGTGACTTCTTTCAGAAGAGATGTACAGGCGCGTTCTATTTTTAAATAAGGAAATGGAAATGAAAACGAAGGGGAATATGCTGGCTTCTTCTGTCCCCGTTATATAATACATATTATGTAGAATGTTAGGAGCATTGCAATGCTGCATTTCATTATCATCAAAGGAAGGGAAAAAACGAGATTTTTCCTAGTTGCAAACTCTTCGTAAATAAGAGATGTGTGATGAAATTTTTCGTCTCATTTCACCGACACCAGTGTGAACGAGTCAAAAGATGGAACAAGAGTGAGAGAGCAGGCAAAGTGCATAAAATTAGTTCACTGGAAAACGAGCGTAGAATTTTTAACCCCCAAAAAGTATATCCCACAGATACAAAGAAGGACGTTCCAGTATGTGTGTGTCTTTTGCCATTATTTGTTGTTGGCAGTTAATGTTGGCACACACAAGAGAGCTCAAATGTGATAACCATGTGCTTCAAGTTGCATTACTTCTACCAGAACATGGTGTATCATCGTTATTGCTTATGTAATTTTGTCCTCGAGTTATATTTATAATAACGTGCGCTACTTGAAACTCGGGCAAGAGAGGAACAACTTAGTTCAGGAACATTTACAACAAGTAATGCACTTACTTGACATGACATTATTATTACCATATGCTGATGATGGTGGTGCGCAATATACCTATATCTATTATGTCTGTGTACATTTCATTCACTGGAACCTGCAGGTTTAAGGATTTTTTGGGATATTATGCTAAGAATATTGCAGAGATGAGAGAAGTACAGGATCTTTAATGGCCAACTATAAAGGAACTGCAATGCTGTCATCTTTTTAAGGGTTTTTTCCTGACACTTCATTTCTGCCTCGTAAGTTTAATGAAGTGGCAACTCTTGTAGTGCTCTCTGTTCTGATTTACGCGTCAAGAAAGCAAGTGGAATAGTCGTTAGCTGTACTGAATAGGGATGTTACTATACACCGTGTCGCTCATTTAGCAATTGTTGCATTTTTACTCCTAGTGGAATACCACACGGATTTTGTAAAGTAGAATTAATGCACTTTTAAAGTTCCATTACATAACATAAAATCATTCGATTGGTTATGATTTAGCATTTTGATATAGTAAGCAAAATGTGGTTTCTTGCTCTAAATGTAAAGAAAAATCCAATCATTCAAATATTGATATATTTGTATAATCTTTCTTCACAACGTCGTCCGCATTAAAGGAAACTTAGATCAAATAAAAACTTGTGTTTTTATAAGTGAAAAGTATTTGTATTTGTACAAATGAATTTTGTTTTGTACTAGATTACTTGAAACAATTTTTACATTTTTACTCCTAGTGGAATACCACACGGATTTTGTAAAGTAGAATTAATGCACTTTTAAAGTTCCATTACATAACATAAAATCATTCGATTGGTTATGGTTTAGCATTTCGATATAGTAAGCAAAATGTGGTTTCTTGCTCTAAATAAAAATAAAAATCCAATCATTCAAATATTGATATGTTTGTATAATCTTTCTTCACAACGTCGTCCGCATTAAAGAAAACTTAGATCAAATAAAAACTTGTGTTTTTATAAGTGAAAAGTATTTGTATTTGTACAAATGAATTTTGTTTTGTACTAGATTACTTGAAACAATTTTTATCACAGTATGTGCACAAAGTGTTCATATGAGCAAATACTAATAGATACGACGAAGCACATGTAATTCTGTGGGTTTGAAAATATTTTCATGCGTACGATGTAAGTCCAGAAAGACTTCACATTATTATGATGAGTCATTCTTGATGAGAAGCTAGTCCCTTCCGGGCAATTTCACCAGGTACTTTCTGAATCAGCTACATATTTCAGATAACGAAGTTCTCATAGCGTTGAAATAGCTAAAGTGGAGCATTAGTGTTTGTATGGAACTAGCTTTTTCATACACTTGCCATGCGGATTAACGAATGGTAAAATTCATGGCGTGTTGTATTTCAAAAGGATTTTTCAAAGTTTTTGTACTCCGTGAAATAGTTGACGCCTCAAGTGAGCCTAGAAAGTACCAACAAAAAGCCACAACGAAACATAATAATCACTTTGTCATTGGAATCAGAAATTGTCGAAAACACACAAAGCCTCTTTCCACTTCACAAAAAAATGTATAACTTCAAGATAACTACCATCATTCATTTTATTATTGTTCTCACACACCAAAAAAGTGATAAAAAGGAATACAGAAGAAATGAAGCAAGACAATGATGATACAAAACGATAACCCAAATTCCACACAAACGATATTTTGGAAAGATACTCTTTTCTTAGCTAGGTGTGGGATTTACGAAAGAAGCCAGCAGTACACGAAAGCACAGAGCACAATACGTGAGCAAAAATATAGATTCTTCGCCTGATGGTGGGCTTATTAATGGTAAGGGTACACCTGCAATCCATTTGTCCGTCAGTCTGTCTGTTTATCATAATTTTCCAACAAATTTACATATCCTGTCAGTTCTTCATTGGCACGTCGAAATTCTTTAGCGTAGAACATTCGACACCTTCTTCCTTTTCAGAGGTCCATAGCGTATGAGCTAACAATATCTTCCGCGAAGTTTTAGCATAGTTCAATTAATTGACTTCCATACTCAACTCGTATAGCAATTGCCTTTATATTATAATTATATTTATACATGACCGTTTTAGAGATCGATGAGGAAGTATTTAAGCGCGAAACATTTCTAACTCGTGATTTGGTCCAACAAACCAAAAGACTTTTTAAAAAAACAACAAGGTGTCTTCGGTACTCTGCAGAGAGAGGTCGACTTCATCATGATATCTTGCCGTTCGTTCGTTTTCGCAAAATATAATCAACCATATACACACATGACAATGGTCGTGGATAAGATGTAGATACAACCTTTGTCATGAATTTCGCGTTTCTTATTTTTTCTTTTTAACTTGACAATCCTGGAATTGCTGTTTGTATTACCTACATTCCACTCCGCTTTCGCAAGGGAAATAAAGGGCATTTAGGAGGAAAATAAAAGAAATAGAGATAAGTACAAAGAACACAAGAGTAGAATGGCGAAGGAGAGAGTGGAAGAAAAGCGAAAGTAAAGTCAAACAAGCTTTGAGAGAGAAAGCGAGAAAGAAGAAAGCCATCATCATCCTCTTTCGTCATTAAAGTTCAAGTTGTTCTCGGACAAGGAAAGGATGGGCGGTTGGTCGAGCCATTAAATGTTAAAGGTACGACTAATGCCGTATTACAAGTGTAAGTGTAATGCAATGTGCAACAATATAAAAGCATTTTCCTTTCATGTGTGTACAGAACACATATGTATGTACTGTGGATCTTCAAAGCTCAACGCAAGTTGATGGTGAAGCCACACATACGTGTACAAAGGGAAGTCAGTCAGAAGATGAGAAAAATCAAATAAACGTTCCTCGTTGGAAGTGAACTGGACGAAGCATTTCGCTTCGCTTTGTATATGTAACCATTGTATGCAATAGTAGTTTCATGCGGAGCAAGACTTTCTATTTACTATACTACTGCTTCACTTCTCACAACAGAATACAAACTACCAAATTTGAAGCACACAATCACACAGATGTTTTCATTCTTGTGCTCACACACACTGTCCCTCTAAATGGTGGAAAAGTGAATGGGCTCAAGAAAAAAAGGAATAAAGGCTATCCCTATAAAATGGTGGTCACTGGTGTGGATATTTTTACTTCCTGTGTGTGATGATAAGTGCCTTGGATCAGTCTAGCAATTTCGTTTGTGCCGGGAAAGTGGACTGTACAGCTAAACAAAGAGAAAGAAGTAAAAGCTTCGCCAACCAACCATGCCACCCACACACCCGCCTAAATACGCACTGCACGACTATCACATATATTACATAAAGTGGGTTAGAGTTTCAGTAAGACATTACGTTATTAGCGAGTCGGCGAGTATTGCACAAACGATTACGGTGAGACACAAGGAGTTGTGTGGGGAAAGGGAAAGGGCGAAAAGCGGAGGGAAGTGATGGCTTGAATGGGAATACCACTGTAATACACGGTAGGTACACAAAAATGATGTGAACGATGACAGAGAAATTCTAGGACAAGGCATATTAGACAGAGGATGTTATAGAAGAAAAGGGTCTGTCTCTGCACAAAAACACAAAATGACAAAATACTACACTACACACATGGCATATTGTAAGTGTGGAGAAAGTAGTGTGCTGGTGTGCTTCTATAAGAGCCGGCACTCAAGCTGTTTCTCTTTTTCTCCGTTATTCCGTATTCTGCCTGGCTTTCACTTGTGGATGCACAAGAATGGCCTAGCAAAGTAAAAGACGCCGTTATATCACATAGATCTACGTATGTGCATATACATTGAAACTGATACAGGGCGACGGGTTAGCAGTGAGTTTTAGGATGCTGAAGAGAAATACTTTGTGTGAACATGCCTAGGTAGAGTGTAGTTTTGTCTACAAAGTATGTATATTAGTGTATATCTAGAAAGACATGAGGTAATGGTTGGGAAGCACGTTGTAATATGAGGAGTTTCTGACACCGTTCAAACAAACGTATAAAAAAACCAAGAATGAAGCGGAACGGTTCAAGTAAAAAGACTTGCACACACCAAAAAATCCAACAAAGCGAAAGAGTGAGAGTTTTTTCTTGAATGTGTGAGCGAATGAGAAAGCAAGTTAACTAATGGAACCATGAACATTATAGTCCCATGAGAGTAAGGGGACTCCAAATGTGGTGCCTTTCTCTTTCCTATTTTTTTGCTCAACACGACTTCTAGCTCTCCCACATCCTACTGGTCTACTCCACAGGAAAGAACGAGGTAAAGGCGGAAGGGAAAATGTAGGTTGGTGGGTTTCACCAGGGAGTGCGAGGAAAACTCTGAAAAACCAAACACGCGCATTTTCCTGGTCGACTTGTGTGAAGTGAAAGTATACATATGGTTAAAGGTTTAAACTTTGACGGTGGTCGGCTCTGTATAGTGAGAATTTGGTACGCGCATATGTTAAGTAACATATGAGCATTTCTGAATGAAGGTTAACTCATTGCATAATATGTTGACAAGGGTTTACTCTCGGTCAACAGTGTATGCTGCAACGATTTGACTGCATGAGACTGGTATAATACTTGTGATTTTCCGCTAGAACCTTGGAGGCATGAATGAAATTGCTGTCAAATGCTTCTACTCAGCTAACACGTTCTTTTGTGCTGTAAGCACAAACTCTAAACCAATGTCTTTAGCTTGACTTTTCAGATTGGAGAAAGCAGTGCGTTTAATATTTTTATGCATGTCAACCCCAAATCCCGCTGTGTCATACTGAATTAAACTTATAAATGCTCGGGAAACAATGTAAACAAGACTTGAGTAGTTGTGAGATTTTGTTACAACACCAAACGACATACAATTCTATGGACTTACCAACCTATGTCAACGTAGGACAAAGAGTGAAGTCCAAGGAATTAGAAATTCTCGAAACACGCAACGAATAATGAGAAGGTGTACACATGTGTATATGTAAATAAATGAAGCTCATCTGAACAAAGGTGAAAATTAGGATACGTTAGCAATTTGGCATCCATCATGTAAACGTGTACAAGTCAGTTTCATGTTGGAGTCAGAGGGTGCTAATTTTCCTCCAGGTTACAGCCAAAGGAAATGAAAAGAGCTCGGCCATTGTGTCCCTCTCTGTTCCATTCCTCGTTATTTGTCAGTCACGTTCAAGCTCACATGATTACTCGGAAATACACACATACACTCATCTCGGCGATTGTAGATGAATTGAAAATGGCAGAAGTGGGTAGCTGAACGAAATGCGTAAATTATGGACAACTGCTGTGTGTGGTTAGTAAGCGGTGTGGCGATGTCGAGTGTGAAAAGTCAAAGAGCACTCTAGACTCTCCAACTAAAAAGCCACAGTGTATTTTAACCATTTAGGTACTCTCTTACATCAAATATAAATGTATCAAATGCACAGTCTATACGTTTTTGTACTTTCGACTCGTATTTGATGAAAATACGCCAGGGTTTCCTGTATCAAACAAATGTTCAAAGGTAAAAAAATATATAGGTACTTGTACCTAAAAAAACTGTGGAGCTCGCCTCTCCTCGCTCTCAGCTTTTGATTATGTGTTATCCTTTCGTTTGGATTTTTTGGGGCTGACTTTACTCTTAAAAGCAGACCATGGCCAAGTTTTTTTTTTCTTTCGAATAAATCAACCGTTTCATTACTAGCCCAGTGTTGTAGTATTATATATACGTATAGGATTAAATTCATAGTGTATCGTGCAAATCAACTCTAGAAAGAGTCACACCTCTTCCCCACCACCACAAACAAAACCCACTTTTAGGATGGAACAAGAGTATAATATGACGTTTGTGTGAAGGCTGGAAAAGTAAAAGCTGATACGCAAATGAGCGTCCCTTTGTAAGCCTTGTCATGTTCTAACATTCTAGCGTTCCATTTTTTTCACTACATGCAAAATATGTATTACACAAAGTAATACGAGAGAAAAGAGAGACAGTGACACTTTTCAGTGAAAAAACAAATTTCGACGGTAAATGCAAGCCTGTCGTTTGTCCAATGTGTTAAAAAGCACATGGGCATTCAGGAGGAGGATAAAATTCATACAAAATGCAAAAGATATTATACACTGCACAATGCGTGCTTACGTGTATGGAGTACACTGTGCACGGAAGATGAATGACCGATCACTCGAGAGCAGAAAACCTCGTCGACGTCAGTTACTCAGTCGCGCTATTATGTTTGTCCATGGAAATGAGCACTACCTACTTTGCATTTCGTGCGTTGGTGTTACGGACAGAGTCGTTCACTGCGCTGTTCATTATGTGAGCTGACTTTCTCCTAATCTATTGATGGTAATAGTATTACTAGCTTTTGTCACGACACAATGCACACCAAACGTAGTATTCACTTTGGTTCACACACGTGCTACTCCTACTGTGCTTCGAGTGGATTATTGCTTTTCCACACTAAATCTCACGTAGAGAAGCCAGAAGCGACTGAATTCAATTATAATTCAGCGGGTAAAAACCTGTTATACTTTTTACCGTTTGAGCATTTAGAGAAAAATCTAAATTTTATAAACGTTCTAACCTGTTTGCGAAATATACAAATATTGGGTTCCTCAAAAGCAGTCGTTTGAGAGAGTGCTCGTTCTCTCTTTAATGTCACGGAAGTCGTCATTAACGGATTAACGGAACTTTTTCCTAGCGTGGGTGACAAATGGGGGAGGAGTGCTTAAAATTCCAATACTTTCGCACCAGCAGTGTTGAACGCTTCAATGGATTTATGACTTTTGTGATGTGAATACATTTTTGTCAAATGTAGGTCTCTCGGTTTTTTCATTGAAATGAAACATGCTAATAATATTTTACCTGAGCTGCTGTGTTAGTGCTTTTAAGAGCCTTACGTCACAAGACTGCACGTGGCGATTGTTGTTATATATATTCTAATCTACGACTCTACTTTGAGTCTGGGTCGCAAACATGTGGAGCTAAAAATGGTTTTGATGGGAAACTGGGTAATATTTAAGCCCCGAATGACGAGCCTGTCATTTGTCTCATGTTTATTCTACGACGAGAGATGTTGAGTGGCATAAGTGGAAAGTTATAAATCCAGAGTAGCATAGAACATCAGTCAATAACAGTAGTGATATTACACAACGTGAGCATACCTATTTACGGTGCCTCCCAGGAGGTCAACTGAAATCAACTACTTAAGAGGCATAAACCCCAGGAGCGTTTT
>JAHZMW010004710.1:0-19405 GCA_027743745.1 Alloscopus bannaensis
GTATGATCTCATTTACATTGATGCAGAGCCATCTCCTCATCGATAGCGATCCCGTTTCAATTTTACAAGAGTCGGTTTGGAGACGCCGTCGCAGTTGTTGCTGTACTACTTGTATCTATGTATCTACGTAAATGTACGTAGATCAAGCAACCGTAAATTAGAGAGTTTTTCCAGGAAATACTATTACCCATTTTGTCGCTCTTAACGGTGCTCGTCAGTTGAGTCGTTACCTAAAGAGACCGGTTGCCTTCTTTGCGAAGCAGCAAAAACTACTGCGCTGAGCCTAGCATTGTCGGCATTTTCATCCCATCGTCCTTGTCTCTTTCTCCAAAAGTGAAATGGCACCATTGTATGAAATTGTATGAACCCTATTTCGTATAGACTAAAATGCTACGCCTTTGACACCAGCATAAGTATGGCAGGAAAATATGTAGTAAATTTTCGGTTAACTAGAGAAAGAGAGAACTCCCAAAAACGAATGTGATCAAAGTGATCACATGTTACTGGGAAAATGTAATTTACATGATAATTTCCTTCCATCTGTCTTTCTTTACTTGGGGTTCACTCCTGACTGCTGGCTGCTAAAAATGAATAAATTTATTGTCTGCTTTTACTACTTTCCCTTGCGCTTGGTTAATTTATGCTTCGCCTTTGGCTCTTATGCCTTTGCCATAGTGCATGCGGCGTACTATAACCAAAGTATAACCAAGAGACGCCAAAAATATAACAATGTGAAGGGAGAAGGACAGATGAAGATGAAATTAACTAGTGCTAATAGTAGGTACTTTCTCTATGCAAGTTTTTGTTAAAATATACCTGCATATTATGGCAAAATTGGAATAACTACAATAGCAATTACGTGGCTGCTTTGTACGAGAAGATGGAACGAGGCGGAAAGTTCCAAATGTGAATATGGCGACTTTAAATGACGAGACTTTTATACATTAAACATACATTATTAAAACGCACATGCCTATGTATGTATGTGAGTCATTGTTCGCCTCACATGTTATGTATAAAATGTAATGTTCGCATACTCAAAGTAGTCGTTTCTAACATTTATACGCCTCGTCCATATTTTTTGCCATATTTTCAGAATACTTGAACTGATTCACATCACTAATTTGCAGAGACGCTTCATAGATGTAGCATCTTTCAAATTATGTTATTTGTCATGAATACGTATGTGTATTCATAAAGTATACTTTTCCGGCCAGTTGTACACACGTTTTTACTAATTTCTACCGCCTCGCTGCCAGCACAGAACTGGAAGTAGTAGAGTAAGAATCTTCGCTGTGATTTTCACAGTATACTCAGCACCGGCGAAACAGTTTTTTCCCCGTCCCTCACAATGCTTGAGGCACTCTATTATAGTAATATAATTTTCAACTGTTAAAATACGCAAATGGATGTGGCGAGAAAACAGTTTGTTGTTATACGACATTATGATAGAATCGAGACTTGGATGACACCGCTCATGTAGTAAACTCATCTCGTGAAAGAAATAAAACCATCTTTACTTTCCCTTTATTTCTGATTGGTCATCATGATTTCACTAGCTCCCAAGACTAAAATGACGCAAAACAACTCTATCATTAGCATATGCAAATAAATTACACGCAAGCTCTGACGAGATTAAAAGATAAAGAAGATTAAGTGAACATGTCTTCGGCATATACTTATTCCCGCTTTCCTGATCGACTAAATGCAGCCATCTTATATGTTTAACCAAGTAACATAATATAGTGAATAGTCTAGATAATATATTTCATCTACAGACAATAGATTTCTTCTTACAGATGTAAAGTGAGCAGTTAACATTTTACTCAGGATGATTTATTCGAAATATCGAAGTTCTCATGCTGACGATGTTAAAAAATGGGGATGCGAATGTCGTGGTAAATTTCTGTCCACGGTTTAATAGTATGCCTGCATGCTCTTTCTTTTGGCACTAGAAGGACGCCTTCTTCGCGAGAAAGGCTGGAGTTACAACTGTTACAAGTATTTCCCTTTAAAAATTATGTATAACGTCGGATTCCCAATGCCCTTTTCATTTCATTTCAAATCGTTATTGTTCATCATAACACTAAAGTACTCCAGCTTACAGGCATGGCTCGAAAATTTATTACCTTTTTGGAAAGGTTTATGGAACTGACGATTCCCTTTTTGGAATTACTTTCCCTTGGTGAGTCGATGGCAAACGGGGCTTGAAAAGCAACATATTGATTTTCACGTATTCACATTGTGCTTTTCTTAATATAAACTATCTAGCTTAAACTATAAAATGGATTTCAAGTTGTTATGCAGCATTACCAGTATCAGCAGGCCATATTTCAACAAAAACGTATTGGAAATAGCACAAACTAGTACCTCGTATTGAGGGCATCTAATCTTTTGGGTTATGGGATCAGTAAGTTAACAAGCAATTATTAAACTCGTCTTTTCTTCCTGGTGAAAGTTTCTATTACATCCTCTCCACCCTCCTCAAAAGTTCAGAAATACTTCTACAATTGCAGCAAGCCAAATGCAAAGTTAGCCCATCTTGGATGAAAGCATCACTAGAAGCTAGAGTGAAAGGAAAGACGAGTGAAGGGAGAAAAGTTAATCATTTTATCAGGATGAACCAAAACACTTGTGTCTTGACGCAATTCAGTCTTTTGAAAATATCATTGTAAAGGACACATCATCTCTCCAATTTGATTTCCTTCTCCTTACCGAGAATTCAAAAGGAATTGCAATCTAATTCTGTTTTGATACACCAGAAGACTTTCTTCCCAGTAACTTTCTCAACTTTCACAAAGAGGAAGAGGAATGAAGAATTTAGAACCGCGTCTTCAGTTTTATACGATTTGAAGGGGTCCATAACTTTACACAAATTCTCAGAAAGAGCTGGTCAAAATAAATTTGTTGAATGGCCTACATCGAAAAGTTTTTCTCTCAAGTCGTTTTCTAACTCATGCATGTGTACTATACACAATGTAGAAATTGCGTTGGTGGCCACAAGCTGATGATCATGATGAAGACAAAAGCCAAACAAAGTTTAGAAATCAGCTCGAGACATTGCAAAAAAATCCGAGCACGGGCTAGCAAAATAAGGGAAAATCCATACTCAGAAGTTGACTTGCCAAATGAAACCTAACTGTAACCAACAGATGCTATCGTCAATACATTCCTACACACATATCCTTGCGTTCAAAGCAATGCTTGCATAAAACATGTAGCAAAGAGTTATGCTTCTGGACAAAAAAAAATCGAAAACTTTTTATACACACATTTGTACTATGATGTTAGAACTGCATCGTATGAGATTTTAACTATGCTTGGAGTCGAGTGTAAAACTACACAAATGTGTGCCTCACTCTGTATCAACATCCGTATAGTCTCTTGTACGTCATGTGCATTACACTGGAATTGACTGGAATGTGTCCTATTATCCTACGGTCGGTGAATTTTTTCTTTGTCTGAAACATTTTTTCCCCTTCGCTTTCTCTCTTAACTTTGCTTTCAAAGCTTTTCAGACTGTCTGACTTTGTAACATTTTCTTGAAAGATGTGAGCTGGCTGCTGTGCGTAAAATACGCTTGTACAACCCAATGTACACTCTAATTCGAGCTTATACTCACACACTCACGAGTGGAGTCAGAAGTTGGCTAAAATTTTGTTTTTTCTTTCTCTTCCTCTATCTCTCATTTTTTGGGCTAACAATAAAGTTGTACAATTCACTACTTATCCCCCTACTTCAGCTTGTGCAACGCAACACTAGTTAGCACATATACCGTCGGTAGGCGAAGAGGGAAGACGCAGAATGAAAATCCATGGGTTTCCTCTCTTTTTTTTCGTTTCAAGGAGCACCACTTGTGAATGTTTTTGTGCATGCATGCCTGCTTCACTGATCTGACAAACGACAATTTCACCACTTTTTTCCTCCTTTTCAGGAAACAGATTTAGAATCTATGTGGTGCAAAGAAAAACTCTCGTATACATTTATGACTATATAGCTCCGTACATCTTATGCGGAGAGAAAATACGAATAATCATGTTCAATTTAGCAACTCGCTTGCATTTACTATTCCAGACAACCAGTTCGTGTTCGCTGTTCTCTCCACACACATGTCTGTCCTTTCTTTCTCTGACTTCTGAAAATAAGTACCACTCAAACGCAGACAAAAACAAAAAACACATTGATAACAAAAACTGTACATAGTGGTAATACGTAGAGAAGTTGAAGATGAGGGCACAAAAACTTAGGAAATTTCCTTTCGATGTTAGGCAAAGAAGTCTGTACAGACCTGCATGCAAGTCATGAAGAAAAAATACAAGCTTACTTATTTGCTTATGTATGTTATTTATAAATGAAAAATATATACACAGAAATTTCCGTATCTTGTACATTGTATTTCGCCATTACTCCTCACAGAGCCTGATGCTTTGTAGAATATATGTATATGTGCATATAAGCTTAAAGTAAAGAGGACCGATTGTGCATGAATGGTTAGTCTTTTTCAGCTGATATACAAATTCAGTTAAGAATCTGTGTCCACATGAATGCCCTCCAGTTTCTGGTAAGACACACATAGTGTAATGCTGACTACAGCTTACAGTCAGATCTTTTCTTGGTAGTAATTTTAAAGCTTTCTTGCCAAAATGTCAGTGCCACAAGAATGAAGACATTGCCTCTCCAACTGGCAATGGATATGGACAGTCTGTGATAGAGCCAGCTCAAAACTCTAGTGTTCTTCGTTAATGTTACCGGAGAAGCAGGAGAAAGTATAAAAAAACAACACGACGAGTCCGTTTGTACGGCGACAATACTAACGTTGCCCATATGCAGTAGTGACATTTCCTTCACAATATAATGGTCTGGAACGAGTGCAAAGGGGAAAATGACGATCGTCGAAGCTACTTGACTACTGGACTGGGCAAATATTATTTAAAATTATGCTTGGCCAAACTTGGAGCCATTTCAAGTCCACGACAACAACACGTTGAGATTGGCTCCTCTGGAAGGCCAAAGCAGCAGCAACCACAGCGCCTGAGAATAAACGCCTATGAAACTAACCCTATATAATCCTTTTTGCTTTCTTTAGCACACATTCTAAGTATCTGTGTAATTGTTGCAATGGAGGCTGAAAAAAGGAATTTACAAAACGAGAGAAGCAAGAGAAATCTGAAAATCTTGTGATCCGTTGGAGTGAGTGGAAATGCTTTTGCAGTAACTTATGTTTAAGAATGCATGAGAAGCAGGGAAGACGGATTAAAAATTCCAGATGGATGAAACTTGATTAAATATATGTGCAGACTCTTTCCTCGCAATTAACTTGAGATAACGGACGGATTGTACAAAAGTGACCCGGTTGGACAGGGAACTCCCATTATTTCTCCTTATCTCTGAAGAGGCAACGGCAGATATTCCGTGTGCCAAAACAATCTTTTTGTTGTACACGGACATAACGTGAATGAGAAAAAGACTATGAATGATTCAGTAGAAGAAATGATTACAAAGAAATTATAGGCACGGTATAAATGCCGTGTATACATACGAAATGACCAAAAATAGGCTGCCTCTTACTATTTCAAAGGGAATGAAGTTATAAAATCTCTTAAACGAGTAAATTATGGAGATTTAGTATATGACCTTTGTAGATTACTGTGCAAAACATGAGACATTCATTACATTTCATCGAAATCGCTGAATTTGGCTGGTGCTATGTTTAGTAAGTTTTATAATGTGCCAAAACGATCTTTTTGTTGTACACGGACATAACGTGAATGAGAAAAAGACTATGAATGATTCAGCAGAAGAAATGATTACAAAGAAATTATAGGCACTGTATAAATGCCGTGTATACATACGAAATGACCAAAGATAGGCTGCCTCTTACTATTTCAAAGGGAATGAATTTATAAAACCTCTAAAACGAGTAAATTATGGAGATTTAGTATATGACCTTTGTAGATTACTGTGCAAAACATGAGACATTCATTACATTTCATCGAAATCGCTGAATTTGGCTGGTGCTATGTTTACTAGTAAGTTTTATACAGATAGAAGCAAAATCAGGCCCGCATATTATTACACCGTTCTTGTGACTATTAATTCTCGGAACACGCCTGCTCCTTTTCTTTTTGAAAACGTCATATTCATGGCATGGATTTGAATGACAAAATTTTCTATTTATGCGTAACCACTGCGTGCGTACAAGATACCCAATAATAATACATTGAATAAATACTCCTAGTTTCAGCAAAATTCTTTGTGCCATGGAAGAGTTTGCGACTCTTTACGAGGGATAAACGATTTTTCACATCTGCATCTGGCTCGTTATAGAATTTCATGTAGTACTGCCTGCTGCGAGATTGTATAATTCTTTTAACGCGACATTTCAACTCGAGGGTAGGCNCATGTAGCACTGCCTGCTGCGAGATTGTATAATTCTTTTAACGCGACATTTCAACTCGAGGGTAGGCTTGAATTGTGTGCTGACAAAAATGTCATGTAAATGTCTTTATTACAATCTCAACTGAACTGTACACTTGCACTTATATTTGTAAGTACATGTGTGTACATGTGTAAACAGATCTGCTCAACCACGCTAATACATAATGTATGTCCTCTTGACAGCACAGAAAGAAACCAGTTTTATCACTTGGTCTCCTCCTGTTTCATATGCATGAAATAAAATGCCCACTTTCGGATGAGCACATGTAGTTTGTATATAATATATGTCACTCTCGGCTCTCACATCACCTCGTGGTTCCACTCATTTTCTGCTACAAGCAAATCCCCGAGACTCCCGATTTTTGCCTTCTCTATTTGCAAACAATAGAAGAATATGGGCCAACATATTTTGGGGGTGAGCTGTTTATTGCCCTGATATGTAGTCTGAATTTTGGAGAGAAAGGGTCGACTATGCGTGTGTGTACAAAAAAGATCAAGCTGCGCGACATTTCAGTCGTGGCTGATGATGCAGCAGTTTCTCTGGAATACATAAATAATTCCTTGTAAGCTCCAAGTCTTTTCTCGATTCATTCAACATGTTATTAATGTGGAGATGAGAACACATTAAAACTACTGCGCCTTTCAGTTACTTGCTTCAATCTTCCACGACTTCCAGCTTGGTTTTCCCAAGAGAAACGACTCCATGTCTGGTGTCGCCGTCGTCAATTTTCTTCAGCAGTTTTGAATGTGTTTATGGGAAGACTCTCAGGCCTGAGCAACAAAGGAATGTCTTTTGCTTCATAAACATTATGACCCTCTTCTTCTGCCAATGCATTATTCCAATTCTAAATTCATGTTCCTCGTTCACTTACTATCGCTCCTGCAGTGCTTTGGCACACAACAAAAGTTGGGGTTGGGGAATGGCACGACACAGTCAGATGACAAATTCCCAGCGATACCTCGTATACGTATGTATGTATATACACCGTTTTATAGCGTATATATACCAGAAGCAACTTCATTTAATTTTCTCATGTCAGTTGGTGGTGTTCTATTGGCCAGCTTGATATTTACCACGATTATTTTCCGGAATCTCTCTGTGTGGGTCTTCTATTAGAGCGCGGTCTTAATCACTGCCGACACCATCACTAATTACCCTCCTCGGTTTCCCCTCCTAACGTAATGAAACGGCTGAGGAGACGACTACCCTATATATTATGCCGTAAATGACTTGGAACGTACGGTTGAACGTTCAACCCCATTGGTTATGGAAAGTGTGCAATGCGTAGATCGATTATTTGCTTCAAACTCACATGCGAACGGGCTGCATGTTATGTTAACCCTAACCAATGCAAACTTGGTTAACAAATGATGAAAAAACTACATGAAAGTGGGAGGATTGTGTGAATCGCATAAGAAAATCTACTATTAAAAATCGTCCAAAATGCCTTTCAGAAATAAAATTCAGCCAATTCATCTCTGTGAGCGAGAGGGAAAAACGCGAACTCAATTGGAATACGACGAGTTTGTTTGTTTCAAAACGACGACAGTTTAAGTGTGACATTTCACAGATTCTTCCGGAAGTTATCAAAAAGAGATTCCTTCAACCGATAGCGTTGAAAAGAGTGAGAAATGCAGTCACATGAAATATTGCATCCTGACAGGCCACAGTCTCGGGAAAACATTTCGTGTCCCATTAGTAGTGTTGTAGCGCGAGCCCCAGAAAATAATGGGGAGGAGATATGGCTGGAGGAAAATGTTATTTTATTCATTGAGACAGAACAAGAAGAGCGTTCAAAGCTGATTCTATTGTTCCTTCTCTTTTTTCCCTTTTCATTGTCTCCACAATGACATTTTCACTACATTTATTATCTCTTGAAGACTTGAACAAGCAACGAGTTCAACAAAAGCAAGATTTGTTTTTGTGTTTCAAATTAGGGAACGCGAAACTCAGTTCCTGTTAGGAAACACCTCCAAAGACGCGGATGGAGGTGGAACCGTGGTCTCTTCCATTGTTTTATACTTTTTGAATTCGTTACATTTTTTTGTAAAACACCAAGACGGCAAAAAACTAACGATCTGGGCTTGTCCTTTGTTTAGGATTTGCGCATATACTGCGTGGAATATTCCGAGAAGTCGGAGGAACTAAGGAGGGACGAAACAAAGCAGCACAACACTACTGAATCGAACGTTTCTAACAAAACCGACTTTGTTCATTTCTTTTTAAACATTCTTCATTGCAATGACGCACATATGTTCACCACTTAAACGTAATTTTCAACTACATATCTGGCTAATTACTAAGACGCAGTTGTTGCTTCAGAAGGAATGCGGTAGAGCTACTGTCAAATTATCAGCACATGGTATTGTAATCTAATGAACTGATGATAACAGGTGTTGTGCCTGCCACAAAATAGCATCATTAAAGCGAAATGAGGCGCAGCATCTTCCTCTGGGGAGCAATTAAAGATGGGAGCGTAAGGAGCAAAAGTAGAGTTTTGCAATTTAGTACCACCAACAGCTACTCACTTTAATAATGAGGAATATTTTCCTTCCACAGTATCAATCACTCTAATGCCCACGCTGTGCTAGATTTTATGGGATGCAATAAATGCAAACGTGTGGTTTCAACTTGCATCTTCGGTCGTGGTAAATAAAACCAATTTTCCAAATGTAAGCAAACAACAGGGAAACCTGAAAGTCTGGGATTCGAGAAGGTCGACTTTCTTCATAAATATGTATGCTATATAGGCAATAATACTGGAATACGATACATGTGAGAAGGAGCCACAATAAGTATAAAACTTCAAACGTTCTTTCTCCCGCAACCTAAAGTGCTACGTGGATGCAGGGACCTTCTTGTTGTGAACTTGTGCATGAAGCAAGACGCACACACATGTGTGAGTGAACTCAAAAGCACGCTTCATCCATGCATCGTTCATTTTTTTGGAGGAAAAATAATGTTCCTGTCATGCGAAAAGTGAAAGGAGAAAACGAGGTGAAATGTTTTAAAAGCTTCTATCCATTAGATTAAATGTACTTTGGATTAACTAAATGGAGCCCCTGTCAACTTGTCATGTGACTTTTGGTCGTTCCTGAATATGAGTTTGAATACAAAAGTTAGGCTAACGTATTTTTGCATTGTGTTAGAGGAGCATAATGTCCCACGTATTTCATCGTAGAGCTAGCAATTTTATCCCAGACTTGCCGTAGAGGTTATGTCAGGTTGGACACGAGAAGTGGAGAATGGGAAAAGTTTGTAAAAAATGAAGTGACTGTGTAAGAAAGATGGATGTTTTAGTCACCCTGTGAATGAATGACTTGCACATGTGACTCACTTTCTAAATCAACTCTGAACAAGACAGACTAACACGCAGCTAGATTTTGTGAAAGTCAACGCCAACACACACAGGTAGAGTTTTTTTTAAGGTTTTCAAGGGCTTTCACCAATATCACTACGTGAAAAATCTTTCTATCATTCTTAGATAATCTGTATGGCAGTCACACCACTACGAACACAAAAGCAGAAGACCCATCAATGAACAAACTTCGAAGATCAAAACAAGGAAGTGAAAGAACACTTGGAGTGGAACAAGGAATATGAACAAGGGATGTTTTCCTTAAATAATAAGATCGGTCTATACACATACTATAATAATCGGGATAACCATCTTCGTCATTGTGTGTACATGAAATATACAGTCCAAATTTTAAATCCTTCCAAACCATATACAAAGACTTATATGAAGACAAAATTACTAACTCCAGCCACACACACGTAATACGCTTACACACAATTTGCTACACGCATATTGAAACGCATAAAAGTTTCAAAAGTGTTTTGAACGTGAGTTACTCAACTCCCTTGATGATATGAAGTGGGAAAAAGTAACAAGTAACGTAACAGATGACACTGCTCGTATGTTAAATGCTGCGGAAATTACCTCGACGAGGCTCATTTGTTACGACTTTTATGGTAATGAACCTAATGATCTCATGAATAAAAGCTCACTGTTACTTCTAGGCCCTGACTCATCCTATACGAACGCTGTACCAGTGCTTCATCACTTAGAAAGAAACGTATTAAAAAGAAAAAAGAAACTTTCATTATTATTATTGCCTCTATATAACATAAACTATGCATTTCTTTCAACCGTGTCCTTCTGTAACACACATAAGCTATGCCTACCTACACTATCCCGCAGATATCACACCATAATTCGGACTACTGCATTTACGTCTTGTCATCTCGCTTGATGTATGTATAGAAGTTGTTAGGCTTGACACATTCTCCATCCACACATCATGTGTACGTTTGTAGAGTGCTAACTGCTAGAAAAGATATTAGTGTTTTGGTATATTAATTTCCGAAAAAGTTTTTCAAGCTTATTTTTATGAATGACATAAACTCCTTGTTGCGCGCCCCTAATTTATGTAATGTTCCCAACTCATCACCTAATTTGATCATTTTCAGTTGTAGTTTCGGGTTTTTTACAGTCGCACGCTCAGAGTCTGTTGGTTTTGGTCTGGCCGCAGGTCGTTTATGTCTAAACTCCTGACAGATATTGTGGAAGATGTTTGTGTCATTGGAAAGATGTCAGAAGTTACGTAAATACACATGAACTGAAACGGAATTTTACTGCTTGCTTTCTTCAAATGTGGCTAAATGACAAAATAACGTGTTTCAACTCTGGATGAGATATTTACACATGTCATGCAGTTTTTCGAAAATGTATCCATAAATCATATGAATGATCAACTGTCCCTTTGAAAAACTATACACGCCATCAAAAGTGTGTACTGGTGATAGTTTACCTAAACTGTTGGTACAAAAGCAATAGCATACGTGAGTCGTATTCTTGGCTCACGGCATTCTGCAAGAGATAATAGATGGGATTTGATGAAAATGAATAAAAGTATACTGTCAGAGACTGATATTTCCTTTTAAAATCAGTAATTGCGACTTGTGGTACAGTGTAAGTTGTGGAATGTGTTTCAAAGTCACCAAATAGTCTCAAGGATATATCCAAACTTGGAAAAAGGATAATTATAAACTGCGAAAAATTGCATGTCTTAGCAAAATCGTCAATATCAACAACCAAGTTGTAGTCTTTTAGCTTACTTACTTCGACCATTGTACAAAGCATGAAAAATTCAGGTTTAATAATATCTATTAATATTTTGCAAAACATATAGTACGATAAACCTATAGGATTGGCTTATTGGCTTGGTTTTCTCGGATTTTCACGGATCACAATCAGATTCGTTATTATTAACAACTTAACAACATCATTAGCTCATGTTGAATTCGTTATATCTACCATTTTCTCAATCTTTTTCTCTAGAACATCCTGCTAGAAATTCCTCAAACCAAACAACTTAATTTCCAAAGCATTCAAGATAACAAAAACCAAACATTACAAATGGTGATCAATAAAAACAAATTCAATAAATTCATATAATGAACCGAGGACGTTATTGAAACCTTTGTTGAAAACACTGAATTAAATTTGCTTCTCCTTGCGTGAACTTAGCAAAGTGCAGATGGCAAAGATAAATTAATTTACAAAATACGAGTCACTCAACAACAGCTGGTTTTCCGACTCTCGTGAAAGGACATACCTCATATATTCGATTATGCGATAAGTGCTTGCTATATTAACTTTTATTCATTATTTTTCAGAAGATGTTCACAATGAATGAGATATGAAGCATCATGTAANTTTTCATTTTGATGTTCACAATGAATGAGATATGAAGCATCATGTAAACATCAAAATGAAAAGACGTCCATCAACTTTCAGAAGTTACAACGCAAACATCGGTTTTCGGAAACGAGTGACAATTTGTCTAAGCTTAACAATGTATGCTCGTAGAATATGTTTTGTAAAAATCAACGTTTCTAGCTACTCCCATTTTCAATTGTTCAGATATTCGTTCAAGGAATGTAATATTTGTAATGTAATGGAAACTGAAAGTATTTTATATAACAACATTTTAATCAATTGCAAGTATAGAAAAATCTTTTCAATAAAACTTGTTTGTCTGAAGTATAATATTTTGTATATATTTATTCAAGATTAAATTACGAACGTTGTTATTGCTTGAGAGAGTTGAGAATCTTGTCAAATAAACAGACACATGCATTATGATCAGAACCGCCCACCTTCCTCTCCTCATAACATCATCCACATAAAAATGAAATAACTGTGCACATCATTATCACACTCTTCGTTTAACAATATATCCCCGAGAACTGAACGTAATATATTAGTAGAACCCGGAAAATAAAAAAAAATCCGTAGAAATCATGCATGGTGGGATGTTTATGATGATCATCACGGAGAGTCGAGTGCTATTGTGTGGGAACGACAGAGATTTATGGGAAATGCTAGTTAGAGGGAAACACCCTATCCCATTACTAGAATAAGCTCTGTTCCCACTTTTCTTTCTTTCTCTCTTTTAGAACTAGATTATCGGCTAGCGTAAAATTTTCTCCTATTTCCTCTTGTCCTCACATTAATGTTTTCACACACATTCAAAATCAAAGGGCGCACATGTGCCAGGTTGCATACATTTTTGGAGCACACATCCACTCCATACACCATATAATGTAATGGGACTGAGAATTGGAACACAGAGGAACTGAAATGGTGAAAAAAAGTGAGTGGAGGAGTACCAGTGAATTAGCTTAAAACGAGGCTCCCAGTAAACTTGTAAATATTGATCTCTCTCTCTCACTCTCTGAGTTATGTATGTAGATAATAGTTGATATGTATACATACAAGCAGATGGAAAGCTGAGCTTAAAACAATATTGGAATTCTACTTTACAAACGTACCATCTGGCGCAGAGTGCGAGAAAGCATCCTTTTTCACTTTGACCTTTCTCTGGTTCCCATTTCCACCTCCCCATCATCTCCTGCGACTGTGCCTATGGTTTTTTATTTTCTGCAAATNGTTTTTTTTATTTTCTGCAAATTTCCGTTTCAGTTTTACGTGCTCACAGAGGAAAGGGAGAGGATGTGGTGAGAGGATGCACTGACTTGCAATATGCCAAGCTACGTAATATTTTTACGTACGAGGCCTTTCCGTCTAGGCAATCGCGTATATGTAGTACACACACAAGGGAAAAAAGTTTTGCACAAGCAATAGAACCCATTCCGTGTAATCCAGTCATGCAAGAAAAACGACTTGAAGCTTTTTCCAGCAAATTATCATCAGGGAGCAGACCTGGAAGATATTGTGCAAGCGGAATTGTTCTTTCGATGCATGTTGCATACGTTAAACAAGTGTGTGGCATGCATCCGATATTTCCTCCGTGAAAATGGGATGATTGCTGGAGACGAGAGAGTTTTACGGTACTAATAAAAGGGAACAGGATATAGAAAGTATGACTGTGTGTCAGCTAGTTTTCCAAGAGAAGTCATTACTTCCTCACGATTACGGCTTACTGTCTCTGAGTTAAAGGTTTATGTAGTGGCGTTGTGATGAAAAACTTGGTGACTCTCCTCTGATTCCAACTCCTTCATATGCGCTCACATTTTTCGATATTCCTTTGTAGTACAAGGAACGTATTCATTTAGAAAGTAGACGGTAAAAGTAGTTAAAGTATAAACGTTCCCGTGGCCTAGGCGTAGAGACGAAAGAATAAAAAAGGAAAGCCTCTTTTTCAAGTCCGTCTTCCTTCACCCGACCAAGTGAAAGGTATGTGCACACATGTGTAGTTAGTTGACTTTTCAACTGGACCTTTAATGCAAAAACAGATTCTACGGCCGATTTTACTGTTGAGCTGTAAAATTGGCAAGGGGTCAAATGATTTCTCGTGAAAGTGAAGTAGGAGAAAAAGTGTACTACTAAGTTCAGCTTAATAGCCCGTGTAGAAACTAAATTAAAGGCAAGGAAATGAGCCTTTCACTTAAGTGAAATAGTTTAGAAAGAGCTGTTGATACGATGAATGTGAAAAGCGAACACTGCTATGTATTTCTCCAACTCAACTCCTACAGCTTATGTATACGTTTGAATATATTTATGTACTACTATATACCGAAACCGCCCGGTTTAACTCAAGCAATTGCAAATCCTCAAATGTATTCCGGTTTAGTCGACCTTACTAAAGACGGCAGTAAATGGTGTAAAGAGGGAAAGTTAAAAGCAGAGAAGGAAGACTTCGTGAATGCAATACCTAGTTTGTATGGGTGTTATGCGATTCATTTCCTTGGGCAAGGCGGGATCGCAGTACACAAGAAGCAATTTTTGTACAAGCAGCCTTTTTGTTCGATGTGGTATTTATAACTAGATCCATGAATAGTATTTATCCAGAAATTTAAAGAGGACTGGCAAGTCTTTAATTATGCAAATACATATCTTCAACAACTTGTCTTACACTTTTTAAGCAGCTCAACTTTACTTAAAACCCTTTCTTTGCTCTCTTCCGGTGGACAAAATAATCCATCCAAGTTTGTAGTTTGCCGAGTCGCATACTAATCTTGCCAACTTGTTCGAAACATGAATTGTCACATTAGTACAATGAGAATAAAGGAACCTGAAGAGAAAATAAATAATAAAATGCCATTTGCCATTTTTCCAAGTTTTTTTGGGGGGAGAGGGGGTGAAAGTCAACTTGAATATGATCAATAAGTTATTAAACCGCTACTGCAGAGTTCTCCGTAGATGGATACTATGTTTTTCGCTATTTAACAATGCATTGCCTGTCCGATTTTTACAATTATTATTATAAGCTTCAGAATTTTTTTTTAAAAACTGCTTTTGCCTGATTTCTGATATCTGATGGACCATGAAAAACCGTATGAAGAAAATCATTATTATAGCATATAGTCTGTGTTCACCGTCAACATTGAAAGCTTCCTTCGGAATGCGAAAACAGAATGTGCTGTAGCTGTCCAGCAGCTATTCATTGATATTTTCGTCTTTAATTAACAAGTTGCAAGAAGTTGATTTTCCAGGTTCAAACATAGTTTTTTTTAAAATATTTTCATTCACCAGTATCACTGCAATAAATACTATACTTTGTGCACAATATAAATGCAAAAAACAATTTTCTTAAAACTTAAAACGCTCGCCAATTACTACATTACTACACAAGACTCCTAACACCGCAACAAAAACTTCTCATTCTCAAGTTCCCCTTCAAACAATCCGAGCTGTCAAGGATTTCGCTGTATTCAATGCCTTTCGAAAAGATGCGTGTATGTGAGCAAACCTCATGGAATGCATGCATACGCCCAATGTGAGAACACAATAGACTCAACTGGATGATCATGTAACTTGAACAATTCAGATATCTGTTTTCGGAGTTGGTAGAGTTTGAGAAGAGAAAAGAGAAAAAAAGTTTGTGCAATTCTGCCAGCTCTTCCATTTCCCTTTGGTGCTAAGTTTTCGTTCTGAAGTGATTTGACCGGACTTTTTCTGCAAATATAGAGAGTAAATGGAAGGAGCGGGTCTGGAGGAACGGAGAAAGACATACAAGACACGACACAAGTCAAACACAATTGACGAAATCTGATACACTTATTGAACACAAAATGACTTGAAGTATTCGTTACTGAAAATGGTGCTTCTGTGTAGCTAAAAATTGCAAACGGACGATTCAGCAGCAGAAAAGTCTGGAGCTGCAACACACACTTCTTTCCTATTTGATTTCACAAATGAAATTTCGATTTGGCGTAATTTAACACGTGCGAGACCTTGTATATTCCATAGTCAAAATACGAACATGAAGTTTCTTTCATGGGATTTTACGCTTATAAGCAACATTCGTGGTTACAAAGCTGCAAACTCAGAATCAGAGTCGTTTTGATATATTGGTAGATGGATTTAAAACATCGTATAAAGTGTGTATTTACTCTTGATTCGCAGCTTTCGATATATATTTATGCTGAGCAATGTCTATTGGGGTGGAAGAATTTCAAAGAAAAATGAGTATGAATATGTGTCAGTGAGAAAAATGTATAATACGTATAATGTGTCTTACTACATACATGTGGGGAAATTTACCCGAAATTATCATGATGCATAAAAATCAAATGCAACGTAGTGTTTTACTTACCAAAATACATGGATGAGCCCATCTACTTTGTTCCACGAAGTGTAATTAATAAGGAAGGTTGAGTATCCGGGTTTTCTGAAGATAAAACAAAATGAGCACAATTTATATAAACCTAAAACGTACTGACTCGGTGAATTGTCATACAACATACGTAAATATGCGTTAATATATTTCCTTTCTGCAAGCTCTATTTAACAAGTAGGTCGGGGGAGAGAATCAAGAGTAAGCACATTGTTATTTCGCTACATCAATGTGGATAGAGCTGTCCCCTAACGGATACGAGTATTGTTTAATATAACAGTATAGGACGGTTATTATCCAAATTCCTTATACGACAAAAGTTTTGTTGTCTGCTGTAAATTGATTTGTATACCCCCTTTACTGAAATGGTACTACTGCTGCGTTTAGTATGTGTTTTTAGGTTGGACATGACTTACTATTGGGTAAGAATTAGACTGTGATTTGACAGGTTTAGACCATTTTAACTCCTATTACTTCAGTCACTATAATAGCAGGAGCAGGGAAAACAAATTCATTTCATTAAGTAGATTTTGTGTCAGTACATATTAGTCGCTGGCAATGCTGGCAAAAACATCTAAATATACATGCAATTTAGATTTAAGCTCTCAAAATTAAGAGTGACTCTGAACAGGCGAATACCACAAAATCCAGGCTATGCCTGCAATTATTATTGCCAACATACTGGCATACTGTTTCATCATGTCACATGAAAGGACTAATTACTTTCAACGCAAAGCGTCCGAGATCCCCTGCCGTTTCACAGAATTTGAGGTCCTGCGGTTGTTCTATGTATTCAGCTCCAGCTCATACTGTATCTACACAATGTTACAAATTCAAACCTACAACAACAACCCAGCATAATCCTCGTACATTTGAAAAAGTTTTTTACAGTTACACCCGGAACCGTGTGCATGATGTTTATTCTGATAACGTTTGCAACGTCCACTTAAGAACGAACATATGTATTACTAACCAGCATTTCCAATAAACATGCGCTTCTAGACATTTTAAAATATTTTCTTTAAATACTTTCAACGCAAAGCGTCCGAGATCCCCTGCCGTTTCACAGAATTTGAGGTCCTGCGGTTGTTCTATGTATTCAGCTCATACTGTATCTACACAATGTTACAAATTCAAACCTACAACAACAACGCAGCGTAATCCTCGTGCATTTGAAAAAGTTTTTTACAGTTACACCCGGAACCGTGTGCATGATGTTTATTCTGATAACGTTTGCAACGTCCATTTAAGAACGAACATATGTATTACTAACCAGCATTTCCAATAAACATGCGCTTCTAGACATTTTAAAATATTTTCTTTAATAGACAAATAACACCCAACTGTTTGTCAGATGTCAGAGTATTATCGAATAGCGTCAAGTTTCACACGAAAATCCAAAGTTCAGGAGCTCAACACAAATTAATTGAACTCGTAACTTAATCGACTGGGGACTCGGTAGTTATGTGTTAAGTGTTAAGGTGGGAAAAATTGTATTTGTAACACGTAAATAAAAATTGCAAAACAAGTCAAGACTGAAATGTGTAACTGAGGTAAAATGTAGACAATAGCAAAAGTGCGTGTGGCTTCAATACAATCCAGTGGAAATGTACAGAGGTACCCCAAGGTGTCTGACAGTCAACATGTCATCGTCATGGGGGTTGACAGTGTACGACCACCTCGACATACCATTCACTTTCATCATGGGATATTCAGTTACAACAAGGTTACAACAGCTCGTTGACTTATATGAAAATTTTCCACTGCCACTAGAAGCGAATCGCATGTATGCATGCTGCATTCCAGAGGCAAAATCGGTCTGATGCTTCAAGCCCTTTATTTCTGACACACTCCGAAGATATTGCGTTACACTTGAATTGGTGAAAGTGAGAAACAAGTTGTAACGGATGGGGGACTGAAAGAAGGCCGCTTTCGTGGCTCATTCCATCATCCAGCTTGAGTGCTGACTTGCTCACTCACAACTTGTGAGTCACAAGTGCGTGACGTCGTCTCTAGTGGCTCCTTCTGCCGTTCGAATAGAATGAACCGAAGAAAATCCGTGTATGCGAGAGTAATTGCCACTTCTATGGTATCACTTTCCCTTTGATCGCACCAGAAAAATTACTTTAATCTTTTCCCCATATAAACCAATTTGGTCAATTTCGGCACTTGTCCTCATTCTTATAGTGCACTCTAAATTCATCATCGAAATCTCCTACATTAATTTCTCTGTAACGACGCTTTTCAGCAAGACCCTGTTCTACTCACCCTTACGTACCCACACAAGTCGTTGGTTGTTTCACTCGGCTTTTCTCTAATTCGCAATTTTTTTTCACTGTTCTCCCTTTTGCTTAGCTTTGCCTACATCATATTTGCAAATTAGAGTGTTGGTGTGATGATGAGTCTCGTTTTTGTAGGTGGCATTTTTTCCCCCACTTGTAAATTGAGAATCATGAGTGGAACTCAGGCCGTGAAATACACTTCACACAAAATACGTTCACCATTCCTGGCAAATCAGCTCATACCCCTTTACGGTATTTTAACAGCTTCTGGAGCAGTGTAAATCATAATCAAGCGAACAGTACTGTGCTACTAACAATCAACTTTACGTGTTTCCCCCTCCAGTCATGTTTGCATTCGTTTCTGTAAGGTATGAAATTGTTCGTTTTGCTTTCCCCAAAATATTCTCTACTGCGCGAAAACTGAGTGGGGATCGCTCTCTTACGCGGAACGGTGCAAGTATCTTTATGGTACCATTAAGGAAATTATGAGAGTAATTTTCGGATGGAAGAAAACGTGCTGTGTGAAAGTCATTTGAAAAATGCACAAAATGAAAGAGAAAAAACTCATCTTTTAGTAAATATATACGTATTTGTAT
>JAHZMW010004711.1:0-14061 GCA_027743745.1 Alloscopus bannaensis
AGAGCCACAACTTTTTTTCTGCACACCTCACAACGAGGAGAGAGCGTACATTTTTCTACATTAGCTGCTTATCATTAGTATGCGAAGATTCGAAAAAAAAGATTCGGGTACCCACCAGAGTGAACCTGAAACGCCCCTAGAAGCAGAGAGAGAACACAAAATATAGGGATAAGCTCAGTCGTATCGTACCCGTATGTATCAAACCAGCTACAATTTCTCCTTGTCTGCATTTACCATATCAAATTGCCATTTCTATCATCACTATAGTACCACACTACTATCATCACATCGCCAACATATTCATCGACAAAAGTAATCTCTTTATGTTTCAGCTATGCCAGAGACAACAAGGATTTCATACGTTTAATCAGACAGGATAATAGATTTTTCCACTTGGCAGAAACTGCAGTCATTATGCTGTCATTATAAATCAGACATTGCCATCAAACACACATTTGAGCTTGACGTTATGAGTAAGCCCTCCGCGTGTAACAAAACTTTGCATCTTATATGCATATTCACACATTATAATAACCAGCCCACACAATTTTTTCACCCAGTCATCTCTCCTTCGCGGAGAGAGAAGACGCCTGTAAATCTCTTGATCTCTCGATTTTTTCTTCTTCAACGACCATTGTAATGGACGAATGGTCAAGATATATACAAACTTACTTGGGCTACGTTTCATCCCTCAACGGAGAGAGAGAAAAACACAGTCAAAAGGTGTGCACAGTACTGATTTGTAAGGAGAGAGAAGACGCCTGTAAATCTCTTGATCTCTCGATTTTTTCTTTTTCAACGACCATTGTAATGGACGAATGGTCAAGATATATACAAACTAACTTGGGCTACGTTTCATCCCTCAACGGAGATAGAAAAAAACACAGTCAAAAGGTGTGCACAGTACTGATTTGTAATGGTTCAAAATTCTTTACCATCATGTTTAGACTGAGACAAGATGTAGATACAACCACCAGTGATCCCTTCCTCTAATCATCATCGTCAACTCAACATCCCCTTCTTAACTTGGTTTTTTCTTGTTCCTAATCTCCTCTTATCATCATCTTTCCACCACCAGCCACCATCACGATCATCCCTGAATCCAGCTCTGCACCACTCGACTCTCCTCGCTTTTCTGGATCTTTCATCATTATCAAGCGTCAAAACATGTTACTAAAGTTGGCATTCATAAAGCAGTCTATTTACTCGTATGAAGCAAATACAATATTTTATATCAGAATGGCCCATCTTTTTTTCTCACATACAAACTGCTCATTGATTTGGTCGAGTTATAAGCTCTGCGTTTCCGTGATAATAAGTGCCTCTCGTTATTCAAAAAAATCATGTTGATGGTAATAGCGATGAGAGTGGGGGGATGATACACTACCCGTAGCGTACTATTATGATACATCGTCATCATAAAGCATTTTTAAATCTGAATTGTTTCAGGACGTAAGATAAATGGATTATAAGTTTTCCACACGTATGTGAGCTTGANATGATACACTACCCGTAGCGTACTATTATGATACATCGTCATCATAAGCATTTTTAAATCTGAATTGTTTCAGGACGTAAGATAAATGGATTATAAGTTTTCCACACGTATGTGAGCTTGATCAGTCAAAAAAATATTGGAGCCTTAACTGATCTTTAATCCCATCCACACCTTTTTCTCTTCCATCTCGTCATGTTTGAGACACAAAATACTCTGACTTAATACTCAAGCACTAAACAAAAAGATGTGTGTATTATTATTAGGCACTATTATTTCACAGTTGATTGTCACTGATATAGTTCAACAAGATGAAAAACAAGGTATGCGAAGGTTACACGAAAACCTTATGAAATCCCAATGTGCGTTGCGCATACTTATAAACTTGCACCAGACTGTTGTTGATCAGCAGGGAGTCGTAAAAGATACCCCGTGGGTCCTCCTTTACCCCAATTCATCCCTGTTCTAGGAACGCATGTAAAACGCGTACTAAGGGAGTGACGATTCATTCAAGAGTCAATCAAATCGCCATAATGCTAATGATACACCGTACACAAACAACATTTCCAACACCACAACAAGACTCTCTAAGAAGAAAGCCCTAAAACCTTCTGCTTCTTATTACCATACCGATCTCTATCAGAGGGAGCCTTTCTCACTTTTTTCAATTTGATTGTTGAGTATAATGACTTGGAGCATTCGTAATGAGGGATCTTTATCGGTATGTGATAACACCGAAGTTTTGAACGAGAGCCTGAAAGAGTGACTCCAAAAAAAAATAACGCACACACGGGTACAAGACGATAGTAATGTGTGATATAAGCTTCGCATCATTGCCTCATCATATCACACGAAAGAGATCTCGCTAGTCACAAAAATAGAAAGACACAAACGTAACGAAACTAGTTAGAGAAATGACAGCGTTTCAACACCTTCAACGGAAGAATTGTATTTGAACAATTTATCTCTCGAGTCTCTCACAGCTTTTTATCACACATCAAGTCATATACCCTTGTGCCAAGATGATGTTTCTCCACGAGAACCTTTCGCTGATGGACAAGCTTTTTGTATCCTTGAAAAGAATAGCATTCCTATATACTACACTATATAACGTACGCATACATTGTGATCATTATTATTATCCACTTGACAAAAACACAGCCCATCGCTTTTATTCACCGTGTAATTTACCAATTATGACCTGAAAGGGAAACTTTTTTTGCTCTTCAAGCCTCAGGACAGAAATTGCAGGGTCAGTACATTGAAAGCTACATGAGATAATTATATGATTCGTATCGTTTTTATTACAATTACAAAACGATAGTCACTCACCATCTGGATTTTTTTCTACCCCTTTTTATCCTCCTCGCACATATAGCTCGCACACACAAGACTTCTGTTTGACGAACATTACGTCAAGAGCGTGTGGATGCGATGTCGGGAATATAAAAAAGGAATTAATCACAGAAATCAATCAGCGAGACAAGAGAGCGGTCCGGGAGTCATAATTATTATCAGTTTCCCCCCTTTTTATGGCAGTCAATTATGGAATGGCTACGATTATAATTATTTACTTGCCTCCTTTTGGCATACCTACACAAACAGTGGGAAATTGAGGAGACACACAAAAACGAATCAAACTTGTGTGTTGTTCAACAACCAATCAGATACAGAGAAGCACATCATGATCTTCTCAGCATTTTAGTACATGTCCATTTATAGAGAATTATACGAGCGCAAATACATAAAAATGGTTTACACTCATTATGATTGCAATACTCACGACGACTAAAGGCGATTACTTGCTTTTCTGCCCGATTATTGAGTGAAGGAAATAAAAGTGCAATGACGTTCGGATTGATTCTATTAATTTCATCCATCTCAAGAAAACAGACGTGCTACCGACACATCACGTCATCCAATGTGAAACAGTCTGCGTTTGTGAGAATTGACCATAATAAAATGGATTGTCAGGAATGTGTCCCGAGAAAGTGCTCACTTACGTGGAACACCTTTTTGTACGTACACACTCTGTCTTTGCTATTTATGGTTTACGAGCTGATTCTAATGGAATGAAGTGGACACATTTTTAACAATTTGTAAAGATGTGATGTGATGCCGACCGTCCGCTCTCTTCCCACATATACGAACACGGTTACATGGTTTTCATTCTAAACTCACTCTCAATGGTCATCTATCCTTCCATTTAAGTCACTTTCAAGTAACAATTTATTTGTACACTGCACACGCAAAGAGGCACGTAAAGTGGAGGAAAGAGTCAGACAACAAATTCAAGTTTGTCTTATTTTTTCTCTCGAGTCTCGCTGAATATCAAAGAGCCGCTCGCTCTCGAGGTGTATTATATTCCGCACTCAAAGGAGTCACAGCTCTCCGCATACTAATGCAGTCACTTTTGGGGTGCCTCGAACACGGTAAAAGTGCAGGTAAAATAGAAACGTTTTATCGAGAGGGTGAGCACATTATCAACGAAGCCAAGTTTCTATTAGTGTGATAAACAACTACATTCCTTGCAAATGCTCTCGTATACATGCATTACATCATTTTCTTCGCAACTCCAAATTATATTTTAAAAAGAAACAGAGTGGGTAACTGTTCCCTTGAACGTTCATAGGTTTCACTTCAATTAACGTCGATATTTTATGATCTTGGCATAATTTCAATATTCGTGTGAAGTACGTTCACAGCGGAACTGTTGTGTCATGCCTTACGTTGACACGTACTCTATCCTCTCATCCTATCTGATTGACAATAAAATTATAGTACGCGCGGTTAAAAACGGTTAAATTACACACACTCATTTGCATAAGGATGTACCCGACGATTTGTTGGTCTAGATAGAGATCAAAATGAGAGATCACGTTGATGGTAAAACAAAGTACAGACTACGAGTAATAAAAACGGAACATGACAGCTTTACTGAAAAATCAACAAAGTAAAATAGTTAACCAGCAATTACCCAGACATGAAAATCATCAGAGCGTTGTAGTATTCTCGCGAATACTGTGTGAAGAAAAGCAATCAAGGTGTTTTAAAAAGGTTACACTAATGAGTTGACAACTTTTATTACATTCGGCTATAAACGCCTTTTCGAAGTTATATGCATATTGTGTGCATTGTGCCTGAAGGAGTAATAAAAAGTTTAGCGTTATAACGCTGAGTGAGATGTAGAATTACACATTTGTAAATAGCTTTTCTGGATTTTTTTACTTGATGAGATAAATGAGAAGTGATGACGAAATCATATTTGCACATTTGCAGTGTAACTGACCTGTGCACAACTCAGCAGGGATCATCACACAGAAACTAATGAGCTACACAAATAAATATATTCTTAATTATTACTCTTTTTTAGTTTATGTTAAGGTATCACTCGTCAAACTTACGTAGACGATGTTGTGAGCGTGCCTGTGTTATCACACTACTTCAATCAGCACATTTTCATATACAATCGCTAGATTTTTTGTGCTCAAGGAGGAATAAACTTTTTATGCTCATCTCCTTCGGATTTACAGATGCGCACAAGTGATCACGCACAAACATTTATGTAATCCTGTGAAAAAAGTAATTTTCATATATACATTACCTATGTGCGCGAGGTATATATTTTCCGAGTTTTAGTAAGCAGTTATAATTTCTATATAGATGATAGAGTATTTCTGTTATTAAAATCCAAAACATTGCATTTGATGATGCTGAGGGTGCGCTGATTACGCGTTTTAGTAAACAGCGGACGATGAGAGCAGTGAGATGATTTTTTTCTAACATAGGTTGTTGAAAAGAGAATAGAAATTAACGGGCAGTTGCATTTCAAACAATATCAATGTGTAGCTGCTAATTGGAAGGAAACAGCCCCTGCGGAACTCCTATTTCTTGTTTTATGCATATAAAGAGCGGAACTTCTTCGAAAAAGCAAGTTGGGTACACTCACAGTTTCTTATTGTGGAGTGAGCTTTTTCGCACCACACTTTCGCGGACTGTGGGCAAGACAAGATGATGGATCTGAGCTTTAATAATAAAGTATGAGTTCTGAATAAAAATGATGTTAAATTAAGGAGAACGTAATGATAATAATGTTAAATTATGAATTAGCCAAGTTCTACGCATAAAAGTTGTTACAAACGTAAACATGTGTTAATGTTAGGTAGTTTTATATGCTACTGTATGCAGCAACGATGAAATGCTAGAATTGAGGACTCGCAAATGTATAAATACAAAATTTTTTATTCTCAACAATGATAAATCCATGCACGAAGTTGGAATCAATAGAAACACCGAGTTTTGTGTCCGGTCATTTTCTACGCCTGTTTATAAAATGGTTCAATTTGCTAAAATGCATTAAAAAGTCAGATCGGACTTGTGCGGTGTTACAAAGAATTTAACATCAATAAACAAACTGGAGAGTCTTTTACTACTGCGAATGGAGTTAAATAATAGTAAACTGAAATGTGCAAACTGTGCTTTGCCCGCTTGTGCAGCACGGTTAAACAACATTGGTTATGCACCAAAATCGTTGCAATTGCTGCATTTATTCTAATTGTGTTTACAAAATACGATACTAAATCACAACGAATCTATCTTACAACCGGTCAACATCTAACAAGTTTAAGTATATAGTACTAATTCATACAAGATTGACAACATGATGTCTAAAACCAATAAACGGTTCCCCGTAAGCTGAAACTGCTAAACACTCGAGCTCTCATCATCTTTAAAAAACAAAATATGATCCTGTGTGCGTGCATTGTAATTACCCGGAGTGTGATGCCTGGATAGTAAGTTTTATCTCAGCCATCATCACCAAAGTCGGATGATTAATATTGACTTCAAGATTCTCAGAAAATTTCGTTTCCCAGCTTTAATGCCAACTCAACAACACAATCCCGGTACGAAGCAAGGCGTTTCATAAAATAACACGACTTTTTAAACTTCCCTTGGGGCAGCCCTCACCTATCGTTATTTCAAAAATCATTTGAACCAAAGCATACAAAATTGAGCCCTAATCCAGTCCGATGAAACAAACAAAAAGTTAACCATGAGGGTTCGGATATCTCAGAGATGCTAATACAAAACATGAAAATCAAGCTGTTTAAAACCACATTAATCTACATAATCCAAAGCACAGGTGATCCTTTCAAGAAGCCATAACTCTTTGTCCATCTGTCACAGCGAATAAACCAACAAATCATTTCCGAAATGAGAGCCTCTCTCTCTCTACCGTCTGCATAAATATACTTGTCCTCCACATTTTCTTATCCTCCAGTTATTATGAGTGCGAGAACATAATTTAAAGCGATATATTTATTACATTTGAGACTTTACAGCAAAACCAAACAAACACCGTCTGCATACACTTGTCCTCCACATTTTCTTATCCTCCAGTTATTATGAGTGCGAGAACATAATTTAAAGCGATATATTTATTACATTTGAGACTTTACAGCAAAACCAAATCATGACGTGCGCACCTACTCACTCAACTCATGAGCATAATATATTTATACATTAGTACACAGCAAGTTCCTTGCTTTCCCTTTTCAAAGGTTGGTCATCTATCCGGTTTCTCACCTTCATTCAGCCCAACAGGAATTACGACTCCTCTTCCGAGCGATACAGCAAATTCGTGTAAACTTACGTCATGCAATAACAATACATAATAATCGTACAGAAGCGGACGCACACTGCTCAAGTAATATACTATATTGCACAACAATATGTGCCGTGGAAGGATGGTCCTTTACATTATCCCAGGCCCCCCGCAGTTTCATCGTGGTATGGGACTTAAAGCACCCATTATATTATCTTCTCATTATCTGACTACAAAAAACATGATTACATTTTGTTTTAATTTAAATTTCATTCCATTTCACTGGATGTCAGGTCTACAGGTACACCAACTACCAACTCTTTGACTCTTGTCCGTAAACAACTCGTTGCGTTTTAGTATACAAGGGTGGATAGTGTGGATACAGATCTTAATTTTGTATAAACCCAACTTTAGTACATTAACTCCACACGGCATTTCAGACAAGATGGTTTTTTCTTCTTCAGCTACTGGTTATCTGTTTCAAGCTATCTCTTTCCTTTTGAGGGCTTGGCCTTTCCATGTGTTTTCCTCAACAAATAAATCATAGAGCTGAGAGAATGAATAAAAAACCTTGCCATTCCCAGTGTATCATTGTTGTATTACAGAGAGTCATGTCCGTAATAGAAATGGACGTAAACATATCGTTTCAAATTAGGATTTTCGTGCACAAAAAATACAAAGCCTATTATGGATGTATCGAATTGTGTACAACATTTTGTACTTCTTCAAAAATGCACCCACAAAATTGTGAACGCTGAAGCGATTGAAGACTGGTAAAAAAATGCAGAGCGTTTATTTGCCCAACACATAATTCAGCTCAACTCCCGCCCGCCTGGTTTGTCTGATCTTCCCTTCTCGGTTGTGCTCTGTTGATCGACATCATTGTAATTTATCATTTTTTTCGTTTGCACTCTGTGAAAAAGAAAGATCACTGTATCAATTTTCAGTAATTGCTACTGTTTCTCAAAAAGCAGGAGAAACACACAGAAAAATAAGATTCTCAGAGTGCAACCTTTCAAAAAGTAGCCATGTAATCCGCTCCCAAGCAATTTGCTCATGAGGGGTAGCTCCAAAAAAATGAGGAAAGTAATAAGTGAAGCAAAGAGAAAGACAAGAATCAAGTCTCATACACAATGTCTTGTGTACACAAACAGTAAAATTCGTAAGTTACGCTTCTATTAATAAAACATCATGAAAGAGGCACGCACGTCATCCTCAAAATAAAGCTCAAAATGAGTAGCGTGCTGTTCATTGTGAGCATCCCGTCGTCTCGTCGTCGTCCTTCTTCCCTCTCTTGAGTATGATTATTATCAAGATTAGGAAAATGGAAAATGATGCGATATCTCAGTTCATTTAAGCTCGCACACACAGTTCTTACATTTTGTGTATAACTTTTTTTCGTTTTCTCTTGCCCAAAATTTCTTATCTCACTTCCACATGAACAGTAAAGCAAGCAGGCTGAGAGTCTAGGCTCTGCACAAAACAGATAAGATAAGCGGCTCTGATAGAGGAAAAACTGCGACTTGGCTTTTCGGACAAGTATTTCCTCAACTTGAGAAACATTCACACTCGCAACAATCCTTTGTTATTATTGTGCTAGACACAGAGTGCACTCTTACAGGATATACTTTTCGCATACAACGTGAGTGTGCGTAATGTGTACATCGTACCGTATACTCTTTTGGCATTAAAGATAAAAAGTATAGGTTCCCTCTCTTTTTCCCTTGCTTCCATCAACAATAAGTCATAATGTGCATTGCAGTCATCCCAGGCCTTTTTTTGCAGCAAACTTATCTCCGATAGTCAAACAGAATCTAGATAAGATTCACAAATATACACACAGAGAAAAAAAACGCAAGAGAGGAGCTCACTAGAATACTACAGCAGAGGTATTATTTTTGTATGCAGTACTCTATGAGAGAATATCGATGTGGACGCTCAGTTAGTTGACTTGGACTTTTCCTGATTGGAAGCCTGCATGATGAAGACAGATAAGCTCTCAAACACACTCACTCATTACTAGTTGTTATATACATACAGAGACAAGGTATACGTGATAGCGTGTGTAGAGAGTGCGATAAGGACTGCTTATCAAAACAAAATCAGTTAACAGAAAAAAAGAACGGGTTAACCTGTTTCCTATGAAAATATACAATGAAGCGGATTAAGCATTCTGACGGCTCATAACTATTGGCGGATCGTAGGATATGGGAGAGAGCGGTTATGCAAATGGAAAGATTGGAAGAAAGTGGCACAAATGAGTGCTTGTTATGCATCGAGTTGCGGGTTCATTAAATGATTTGCAAATAGCGGAGGAGTAGTAACTGGCAACATCAATATCGATCCATGGAAGGTGGTCGTGGTGTAATATATTATGAACAGAAAAACTGTTTACCTCTCGGTCAGTCAGATACCGGATCAAACTTACGGGAATGCAAACAATTCATGTCTGCCACTACCGCAGGGTTACGAAACTTAACTGTGGTAAGTTCAACCTGGAAAGATTCACATTGTGGAAGCCGTCGATATGCGTTGAGAAACTTTTGAATGAGATGCATGTACGGTAGTGTAAAATCTTTTAAATTTCGTTCCATCCGGGATAGTCAAATTTTGCTTTCAAAATCATCCCGGATTTTCCATTTTTATGTACTCCTAAAAAAAGGTCATAGGTGGTCGTGGTGTAATATATTATGAACAGAAAAACTGTTTACCTCTCGGTCAGTCAGATACCGGATCAAACTTACGGGAGTGCAAACAATCCATGTCTGCCACTACCGCAGAGTTACGAAACTTAACTGTGGTAAGTTCAACCTGGAAAGTTTCACATTGTGGAAGCCGTCGATATGCGTTGAGAAATTTTTGAATGAGATGCATGTATGTATTTAGGTTCAAGAAAATTTTTGTTATTCCAGATACAAAGCTTGGGAATTGAGTAATAAACGCTATCTATTTGTAACATGAATTATTTTACTAATTCCGGTCGAGCTTGTAGTTGAATGATGATCTAAATATGAGTTTAGTTTCCTATTTGAAATTCAATTTCTTCATCCTCATCTTGATGAAATCAGAGTATGAGCTACGCAGTGAGATTGTATGCAAATCGTGTAAGATGATTTTTTTTTCAAGCTACGCAACTGCTACGCATGAAGCATATGAAAAAAAGTTTCAAATTAAAGCTTACATTTCAGTGGTTTTGGGTTACTCTGCTTTCTTCGCGACATCCTGATACTGGCTGCCTCGAGATGAGTTGGTGATCTTATTACAACAAGGATTTCAATCCAGTTCTCTTTTACATTAAATTCTGTCTCCTTCGCACAATCCACACATTCACTGACAAGATTTATATTGTGTCTGGTCCAAAGTTTTCTTTCGATGATAACAAAAGTGAGAAAATGATTATGTCAGTTCTCAAATTGTGATGGTTGCCTCCGAGCATTTTAAGTGATTCAAATCAGTTTTCTTTCACCATCAACTTAGACACTACAAATCCATTACGTGATGTGGGGGGTCAACTTGTATATCGATAATTGCCGTCACAAAAATCAATGCACAACAACAAAGATGGTAAAGATAAAATTTCAGGAAGACAGTTTTCCTCACGCTGAAAATGACACTCCAGTCGTACATACCAGTTACAGTTACAATGTTATGTTACAGTTTCGTCCGTGCTCACTTCACACAGTTCAAAAAATTATATCACACAGATCTCAAACAGAAAATTCCTGTGCACTCCGCACAAACATGAAAAATGGAAGCTTATGTCAATATTGTAACTGATGAGAAATCAATTTTCCAGATAAACGTTCACATCACTGGAAACTGTTGTGTTTGGAATGCTGCTCAAATATGGGTAATCCAAGTCGCCGGTAACACAAGCTACTTCCAAATAAGTCAATGTACATTCGCAGATAATAATCTCAGAGCACTACTCAGTATACATATATCATTCAGGAAGAAATATGATCTGGTCGTTGCTCACACACGACTTCTCTCCCAATCTGTCATTTAGCATTTTTTATTTATCCTGATCAGCTCCAGATTAGCTTTTCAATTAGCCAAACGGTTGCATAGAGTATTTAAAGACTTATGATTAAAACACGATATATTAGATATTAATAACTTATGAAGGGTCAATGTGCTCTGATTTGACACACTAAGTGATTTTTCCCTTCACACTGGACAAATCCGCTCGCCCTTCAATTAGTTAAGCACACAATCCATGGATGGACAATTGTCAAAATTAAGTTAACACCGAAGTTAGGTTCTCACACATTTTCACAAACTTGAGTCATCAATCTCTGACAGCGTTAATATAGTACTGTTTGCACATTCGGTAGATATGCGTGGTATATTATCATTCCAGCATTTTGATCCAGAGTTCAATTTGACGAGCAAAACTATGGTTGTGATAAGTTAATGAACTTGAGTCACTTGAATGTATGACATTTCTGTAAACACTTTCCAATAGCGGGCAATGTACTCGCACTCAAAGTGAAACACTTGTTTCGTGCTGAGCTTCAGCTGATTCAGAAGGATGAGAGATGAGTAGCAAATCCAGTACATGGGCACGTTAGCCGGTCTTCCGGAACGACAAACGGCGATGTGGAGGCTCTGACTCACTGAAGACAACTGAACGTGGGCATGATTTCATGAGCGCTCAGACCCCAACTTCTTACGCTACACAAAGACGTAGGTATGTGCGCACACATAAACGCAGAGTCAAGTTGAAGGATAAAAGGAATACATGTGAGCGAGAGTGCTCGTATTCTCACTTGCACAGAAAAGGCGAAACACGTAATAATGCTTGGATCATACATTACGCGTTACAGCTTTTTTGTGTTGAGTTGTGCCTATACACAGAGTTACTTTTTTCTGCATCTAGCAATTGATCTAGTAAAGCACATTTCAGGTCGTGTTGCAAGTCACATACCGCACACACTTGTAATCATTTCCTATTCTCATTGTATTATTATGGTGTTACGTTACTGTTCGACTTACCACTTTGAAGCTCGGCGCACCCTGATTATGGTGTTACGTTACTGTTCGACTTACCACTTTGAACGTCCGTGTCGCTTAAAATGTTTCTATATTTAAGAACGTAATCCCTCAAAAAATGTTTTCCATACATGTGCATCTGGATATGCGAAGCGCTTATAGCTAAATTCCAATGTGAACTGTTTTAAATTACTAAAGTAATTAAATCGAATTTTGGTAAATTACGGGGCTCATATTTAGTCTTTGAATTTACTACAAATATACAGTAATAATGCATGTAATATTGGCTGATATGAAGTTTTCTGTTTTTATAAATGTCTTCAAAAGTGAGGCAACAATTAGGCACCCACTTCATTCGTAAGTCAGCATAAAACATTTTTATATGGACAGAAAATTCACATGTTTACCTATTAAATTCTAACAACATTGAAATGTATTTGTAAGACTGTAAGAAACTGTAATCACACGACAGTGTCCACCCCGTAACCTAAATACATCTTACTGTGATACATCTCTTCATAAAAAAATATTTTGAAATTTACGAAAATCAGACACCGAAATGACCAAACCAAAACCATAACTTGTCTGACCTGAGAACTGAAGTTTTGCCTACCAGAAGTCTCAGGCAGATCAAATATTTTGTGTGCAGTACCTCTATTGTGTGCTGGTCGAAAGAGATTATTCTTTTTAAAGAATATCTTAGCTCTACCCAAGATAACACAATTTGCCTAAACTTGTGTACAATCTTTCGATAGACATTCATCCTTTCATGTGGGTTCAGTGTTGTACGTACCATTTTTATCACATCTTCAGATCGCTCTTCATGGTCACATTTTTATGCATTTCTTTTAGTAGTAATTCTCGACTGATTATCTTCTACGTTGTGGAAATGGAGATATGACTGCCTCTGTGTAATACTAGAACACTAGTAAAGTATGAATGCCTACAAAAGCTCTGCTAAACTGCTTCAGTCAGACATTAATGTGCTTCTGGTAGAGCACGATAAAACGTATACACTAATTAATGGTAACCTTCCCAAACAATATGGTTTTTAAGAAGATAATAATAACAGATAACAATTACTGCTGGCGCTCCTCAAGATGCTGATAAAACGCGGATTGCGCATCCACAATCTGCGTGGAGCATAATGGAAATTCCTTGTGGGTGAGTGTTAGAAATTAATTAAAAACTCGTAAATACATGGATGCATGTGTCTTTTATGCATATGCACGTTTATGAGAGCCACTCACTCCGATTGTATTGCCACAATTTCCTGGGCTAAATTATCTACCATGCATTACTTATCTTATGACAATATCCGCAGTCTGTAGCCGAACGTCCTGTACTGATTATCCTGTGTTGCCTCTACTAATGGGCTATGGAATACTATGATAATAACGAAAAAAGAAACTGGAGAGTCCATTTGCCTAATTTGTCTTATAAATATTATCCGCAATTAGTAATAAATTCATAATTAAATTACATTACCCAAAAATCGTCACTTACATTTTTACATTCGCATTCAAAAGCCTCCTTATATGGAATGGTGATGGAAGCATCGTTGGGAGATCAGTATCAGACTTTTATGATAAAGATAACCTTGTGCATACTGTGAGAAACTTCAGTAGGAAAGGTTGTCACTATCTTCAGGGTCAACTCAACATCAAATTGATGAAACACGATACAAAATATCAAAACAGGATTGAAGTCAACTTTGTGTACGTGTATGTATACTTTTTAATATGGTATTATGAATTGCATAGCTGTTTTTATAAAGTCTAATTCAAATAAAATTTATTTTTGCAATGCAAGTCGTGTGCTACAGGTTTGATGATTTATTGCTGTAAATTCTCAACCGGTACAATTGATCAGGTAATTTAGAAGTAGACAGTTAAATAATCAATCGTTTGAACGTAATACTAGTATTCGTAGGAGAGTTCCTTAAAGTAATTTGCGTTTATTGAAA
>JAHZMW010004712.1:0-16325 GCA_027743745.1 Alloscopus bannaensis
GTTGAGTTGGGATTTGGGCGGGATGCGATGCTGTCACATTTTTCGTGTGACTGTACTGTCACAAACCCAGATTCTCTAGTCCTGCCAAACTCTATTGTCTTGCAAATGTGCTCGTGAGACCGGTGCGGTGTGTGTGCTCAAAGGACTATATTGTATATAAACAGTGAATACTTGTCTACGAAATAGACGGAATTTGCTACTCTCGCGGCTCATTGTCAACCTTTACTATAGTATTGTATATGCTTGCAATATACGGGCTATATGGTGCTTTTTAAAGAAAGTTTTTGCTCCAATTACGCCAGAGATATGAACGTGGAACAACTGTGCTTCTCAATGCTTTATACGAGGTCAGGTGAAACGGCAGGGTGAGCCTATTCTTGCGGAGAAAACGCAAAGCTATTTCACATACGGCATCACGTGAAGGAGAAATGTATCGGACAGGAATACGGTTGAAATGAAATAATACATCACGAGAAAGAGAAAAGAGAGAAATCATAAATGAGTGAATGATAAATATACGACGATCGAATGGTTGGAAGGAAAAGCAGTTCGATAAAAATCCATATACGATATTACGTCACGCATGCTACCCACTCCATATATTACCGATACACGTATGTCTGAATAAATTATTTTAGGTCTGCCCTGCCTGCTAGGAACGCTAAATTGGAAGAGAAAGAGAATGGTGAGAGATGATTTGTATTAGCTGGATGCACACCACATCGATTCGGAGAAAACACTGAAAGGAAGACAAGGACCGTTGTAACCAGCCGGATTTAACAAACACGTTACTGGACTCCTTATCCTGATAAAGTCAATTAAATCAATTGGAAAGTTTTTTAAAAACTGTTTTGAAGTGACTACAAAATAACATTGTGCTTGTTTCTTGTGCGTTACCTGTGCTTCTAAAGTTCTACGTACAACATTTCCCGACAAAGGCGACTAGCTAGTTTGTTGATTGTTGCAAATTTTTGAGAAAAATATACCTGCCTTTGGTAGACGGACGATAAGTGCGGCTCACTTAATTTGATTACCTATGTATTGTTTGTGTTCAAACGGTACTCACACCACATTGTCGGCCTGACAGACATATTTTTCGCTGTTTTGTGAAGAGGCAAAGGCACTGTACCCTTATATCTGTACTCTTGTTAACTCGTCGTATGTTTAAGTAAGTGTCCTCATTTCAAGTTATTTCTGCATACACTGTGTGAGGAGTAGTTTGAGAATCAAGAACTCACAATTCACGTATTTGACGAGTTGTGTGTACTTACGCAAAAAAAAATAATCAAGAGCTCAATTGGTGTGAAAATATTTTAACAAGTGAACTTACAACAAAGGATCGAACGCAGTTGACGACTTCTTCGAAGCCGAATGCAAGCCAAAAGAATAAACAGAGAAAATATTATATTCCCGTATCAAGTGGGCTGTTGTGAGCGGTGTTCACAGTAGGGAAACAGGAATCGTGCAATATTACGTTTTCATAAAGAATCCTCCGGGGGCACACGTCTGGTGAAGAGAAGAACCTTTCAGGAGAGGGCGGACGGAAGTTGGGACTAAAACAAAATGTGGTTCTCCAAGGAATCGCTCCTCTGGAGCATATTTCTTCTCATCCCTGTCATCAATGCTCAGTCTTTAGAGGATCTGCTAAAGCGACACGCGGATTTGACTGAGGTATGTGTAACCTTTCATTTTTGTCCTCCCATTTGTTTGTACGTCTGCTTCTACGAAAACGTAAATAAAACAGATGTACGCATTCTATAAAATATGTGACTGGTTTTTTAAAAAACCTTCTTGACTGTTTGCAATCAAAATATAATGAGTTCCCTCATGTTGCTGCAAAGCGGTGCGTTGCGCTCTCTGCTTCATTCATCTTTTCTGAGTCAACGCCCAATTTGAAAATTACAAAAACCTTTAATTTTGTAGATGCCGTACATTCACAAAGTATGGCTTTGGTGTTGCGTATTAAGAGAAAATGAGTCATTATTTGCTACTGCTGAAAATAAATGGAATTTTACATTTTTTCGATAGAGGCTCAACTGTGTTGGTTGAACGGGTCACCACAAAAGGCGATATCATGTAATCATGACAAGAATCATTGTTGGTACTAATATGTTTACAAAGACACGTTTTGCAAATACACAAATATTTTCATGCTTCCAATTGTGCCTCATAAAAATGAGGTTTCTATGTGTGTATATTTGACGCTAATCAAGATGTGGTTTGTAGGGTGTACACAATACAAATACAATACAGATAATGAAGCTAAAGTTGATGCCTTTAGTTCAAACTAAAGATAGTTTTAACCCTGATCCATAACCATAGTCTTTCTGAAGAAATCCATGTAAAGTGAAGCACACGCATGAGAAAACGAAATAATGAAAAATACACAAACTCGTGTGTGTTTACACCATGTCCCTTAACATCCTCCAGAAGTGAACTTGAGAATATTCTATGATATTTCGATTGCGACATTAGACGAGGAAAAGCAGTAGGATTGAAGTGCATCCTAAAAATAACAATATTCCTTGCAACATTGCTCCCGATATCGTTGTTGAAGAGTACGTTTTTACAAGTGCAAACGAAGAGCTTACACATCTTCTTCACACACTTGAGCTCAGAACACACTCACGTTTTTCTCTCCGCCAAATTACAACACTATTACCACCATTCTCCACTCCCATAGTGTGTATAATAACTTGTTGTGTTAAAATGCATAAAAAGTAAGGAGCACTGCAAGACTTAACTGTAAACGGATGATGGCTTTTTGGGTGGAACCCACCCCATTCCTCCTCTTCTCCGAGAGTATGTAATAAACTGAAGAAATGAACGGGAGTAAGAGAAATGCTGTGAATCTCTTTCTCAGATAGTTTCCGTCCGTATAACGCGATAACTGCAACTCATTCCAGTAGCCCTTTAAGTACTCATCCAGACTATTCTACACAGAGAGAAAGGGAGCAGTAATAAGTGCATTTTGAGAAAAGTACGAAAAGCTAGAGGAAGACCACAACCATTGTGAGGATGTTGACTGTAATGTGAGCGACGGATTGCAATGCTCAAATAAAACTAAAGCACATAATACATATATTTTTAGCATATACATTGGCCACCACTGTTTTGTCGGACCATGTAATCAAATTGCGCAATAACACAACTGCAATTTTTGTGTCGAGTTTGAAAATGTTTGCAATATACATGCAGACTGCTTGACTAGATTCTCGTAAGTAAACTACCGTAGCTGTTGTATGTTTATACATATACATAAACTCAGAACACAGTGTCCACCACTTTTGTACAAGTCCCTGCTGTGTCTCCATAATAGCTTTTAGATGGCCATCCGACGCATTCCGTTTCCTCCAAAGATTGTGATGTCATGTTCAGCTTGGCCATGACATTTACCACCTTTCTTGGCAGCGTGCACAAACGACCTGACGACGAGCATTGTACCAAAAGGAAGCTCCATATACTTTTGATACACGCTTACTTTACTGTGGGGACTTGTGCCAGTGCATTTGATTCACGCTGTAGCCTGTTGTTATACTAAGGTTTACCAAGGAGAGCAATGTTCACCTTTCTTCGTAAGTGGGTCGACATTGCGAGTAATGCAATTTAGCTGGAATTGCAAGTGAAGAATAATAAACGCTGAACAAATCGCATTTAGTATGTAGCATTTCATGAGATAAATTATTCCAAAAGTTCTCCGTGTCTACAGGGAGCATTTAAAATGCAGACAATCGACGAGACAAAACTCGAATTCCATTCACCCTTGTCTTCCTCTTGGTAAAGTGAGCACTCTTTGCATCCATATCTTTGACGCTTTCGATGTCAACACATTGACGCTTCTAGACAATCCACACGATTTTTTTGTATTTTTCGGAGGGTTCGACGAGGAGCCATTAAATGAAAGATTGAAAAGGTAAACATATATACAGGGAGTGTGAGATGTGAAACAAAAGTGTAGAATCTATGTTGATTGAAAAGGAGATGGGAGAAGCCACAACTTTCGGAGATGAGTTTGGTTGAAGAAACTAAATACGCTCTCTGTTCACTGGATGTTTTCGCGTGAAACCAAACTAAAGAAAAATGAGCATTGACAAGTTTTTTCTTCTATTTTCGTATTATGTCACTTTGATTCCCTCACCGTCTTCAATGAAAGTTGCACTTGTGTCTACTCTCTACCCTCTGCTGTCATCTTTGGTAAACGTTCCTCGAACCAAAGTATACAAACAAAGTGGAAGAGAAAAGAGCTCTGTGTGGTGTTAATTTTTAGCTCTAGTTATTCTAGGGCTTTTCCGAGAATGCTTTGCTAAGATTAAAAGAGTAAATTATGCGGTGGGGATTGAAGATGTGAAAAATCATTGTAAAAAATCGTGCAACTGTAAAGTGCAACGGAGAGGAGGGAATGGAGACGAAGTTCCAACTTCACACTATATTTTGTAATTTTTCTTTCAGTGTTTTACAGAAGATATTCGTGTGCTAAGTAGTTATAAAGCGTAGTGAGAGAGTCGAAGTTTGTGTTTTTTTTGCAATTCCACTTCAAATTCAAACATGTTTTCTTTGAAAATAAAAGAACTGTGAGCAGTTACGCACTTTACACAGCCACACACACGCAAGCTTCGTGTGCGTGTGTGCATTTCCTCCGTCAACCTTGTCTGAGGAAGTTAGAGCTTCCAAAAAAAATGACTCTCGCCTCACAAAAGTTGGAGTTGCAATGGCACTTTGTCTCCAAACATTTGAATTTGAGCTAAATAGCAGTATGTAAGCTATTTGCACCGAAGATAGAGAATGCACGCGTTTTTGATGCTGCTAAATAGAACAAAGAATTCAAAAAACAATTATATACTATAGTATATGCTTTGGAAATGAATACGAGTCTTTTTGTGTAGAATTTTTTTGTGAGCCTTGCCACAGTGAAGTCAACAGAGTCGCTATTAATTATGTTCAGGAAATTGTGTGCGCACAAATATGCACACAAGTTTACCAATGCTATTTCTTCGTCTGTCTTCACTTTTCAAGTTGTATTTAATAGAATGAGCACTGGGTGGAATTGAACACGAGAAATATATCTTTGAGAAGGTTTTCCAAAGACAGCTTGGAAAACAATCGCTTTGTTTTTTCATTGTTCTTTCTTCTGTTTTGTGGCATTGTGAGCCAGAGTTGAACACGGTTTTTACTGGATTTATTGCGTTTTGCCTTTGTAACGTGTACGGAGTTAATCATGTTTACGAAAATGTGGAATTTCTTCTCTTCCCTGAGGTGATGTGAAATGGTCCAGGTTGTCTGGAAGGGAGGAGGGGAAGAGAGCAGAGAACGATTTTAGTTGAAGGATGATTTGTTGGACAGGGGAGTCATTAAGGGGAACATGGTATTTGCCACACGAAAAATGCAGTGCTAAGCTCAACTTGATTGACTAATGATCACTTTCCCCTTAAATGACTACTAAAGTAATGACGGCATTCTGGTACACATTATGGTATTGTGTTAGACTTTTTAAAATATAGTTAAAATCTTGGGCGATTAGCATAAACTGCGTTTTGAATTAATTGGTCCGGGTAACTTGTGAAAGGAGCTCTGAGCATTTTAAAACTTTTGTACTTTAAAAAGACAGCATTCCGTTTTAATCTAGTATTTATGAACAGCTTTATCATCAGCATAATCATATTACTCATTGTAAACATTTTCCTCCCTGTCAGAGACCCCGTCGGGTTTGTTATCTATTTGTGGGGATGCTCAAAGTGTCAAAATCTTACTCCTTCACTTATTTTTCCTCTTTCCTTGTCTGAAAGGAGACGGAACACACACGTTGGCATTGAAGAGTACATTTTCGGGGTTTTTGAACAAACGTGTTCTGTCAAAAGCATAATTCATATTATGAAAGGGTTACCGCACTCTCTGCCCAGGTGGAGTACATTTTTAACAGCTATTTTGAAACTCAAAGCGGTCCTTTCAGTTTGCGAGTTAATGAATTGATGAAAAGAGGCATTGTGTTGGGAAAAGTCGTCAAATGATCATCTCATTAAAACCGTTTAAGTAAACAGTTATAAAACACACGGAAGCAAGGAACAAAAATGTTAGGTAATTAACAAATACTCTAAATGTAATTCTTCTTTAGATTGTGGTTGCATTAATAAAAATGTATAGGATTTATGAGGTATTTTTAAAGTATTGCTACTCATTGCCAAGTTTCCCATTAGTCTTGGAAGGTGAAGTCCATTAAACTTCAAACGAGACAGCTAATGTCAAAGTAGGTTAACAAATGACGAGACGAGCATGTGCTATTGTAACTCAAACTGTGCTCAGTTTATTGCTAAAAATTCGACAATGAATATTTTTGCTTAATCTATGATCTTTAAGTGACATGTCAAGAGGAATTGCATCTGGTGTGTCGTGCCGGTATTTTTCGCTACTTCTATTTCGAAATAATTGCTGGTCAAGCTTGACACACTTTGCGGTATAATAAACAAATATTTTTCCGTCTGAACAAAAAATGTTGTAGTACATGTATATATATCGAAGCTTGTATAAATGATTGTCTTTCTGTTGGCAAGACCGTTGGACGAGACAATGTCTCCGCATTGTGTAGAGTTGGCTCTTATCTGATCAATAAAGTGCAGATCATTTTGTCAACTTTTCTTTTTCCTGATGAAGATGGAGAGGGAGTGCTCAAGAAGTTTTCAAATTACACTTGTGAAGATATAAATGATACAAGCGTAGAGAGAGTTGGGTTAGTATTATATAGTGGTCTGTGTCTGTCGACAATGTACGTGTGTCTTGCTTTTTAGCTAGGCCCTTGGGACTCGACACGTGTGTTCATGTCAGAAAGGGAAAAAGTCAGCGACAGAAAGTATCTATGTACACGCCGACAAGGTTCCCACTACACACGCAAATGATCCAGCGATCCTAGGAGGAATCTTTTCGAGTTGGATCACAAATCACCACCGTTTTCTATCCTTTGATTCCCACAAATTGAGAAAGTTATCAAGTCACAACAAAGTACAAGACGCATGTTGGTAAGAACTGGGGGACCACACAGTGGACCGATTTATGTTGTTGGTCTGGGGAAAATAGAGGAAATGGCTCATATTACTATTTGCTACATCGGATGAGCAGATAATATAAGAATATCTCTTTCACATTGTATTCTGTTGTGAATATGTATATATCTTGGGTTTGTGAGTTTAACCAATAAATGAAGGAAAATAGAACAAGTGGATGTTTGCTGACTTTGTGAACTCTGAAAACCTTGAAGGAAACGAAATACTTTGAAAATCGTGAGCACTGTATTAGTCTTCACATCCTTTTGTTCTGGATTCATTCTATCCATATTTGTGAGTAGAAAAACGTTGTTAGAAAAAGAAAATGTTTGTCATGTGCACGGACGGGTGCACGGGGGGTTGTTTGCTTGGGATTGGAGTAATATATTTTTGATTTCTATCTTTCTGACTGAAATCTCACTTCTCCCATTTCAGTCAGACACAACTTGGGGAAAAGAAAGTATAAGGAAATCTCGACGAATTTATTCATGCATATGCATTCGCATTTTTCTGCCATACATTCTTCATGAAGTTGAAGATAGCGTGCGCCCTTCTTTAGCAATAAGCCATATAGACTCCCAAATATTCACAAGTAGTGGTCATGAATTTTCCTCGATCTGTCTCCAGAGAAGACGACTTAAGATTCCCCTGGACTCCCTTTCTTACCTTTTTGTATTTATTATGCAGACTGCTCTTTGCTTTGGTCGGGCAGGAAATGTTCCCATTTCAGAATTTCCTTCCACTTTGTAGTAGACCTGAAGTCTTGGCTCAAATAAAAGATACATGTAGTTCCAAAGTATATGTACAAATGTATATATCTGCCTGTGTAGATGCTTTTTAGATAGCTTCTGCGTAAGTAAGAAAGCAGGATTTTCTATGCACTTTCTAACAGCTCTCAAAAATGACTTCATTTGATTGTGCACACTCATCATAATCCATGCATGGATGCAAGCAGCGACTATATGGGAATATGCTGGCATCTTGTCCAAGAACATAAGCGAGAAGTAAATATATTGCTACTGTTTTAATATCAACATCACGCATAAAACTGGTGAACACGGAGAACGAGCTGTGAGAAGCTCGAAAATGTCTCAGATGAGTTTTGGAAGTGTGTGCACTTTATATGTACATTAAAGAAACTTCACTTCCACAATCCACACTCCCACGTTTACAACGCACTGCATTAGTGCACTTCCCATCATTTCTTCTCCCCAAATCTTGGCTTCCTTATGCCCGCACGCACAATGCCACAGATGCGTATAAGTTTACGCACTTGAATGAATATAGAGGAAGAAGGGGGAAAGATGCGAACGATGAGATGAGAGATACATTAAAAAGTTAGAGATGCTCGCACTCGCACACTGTCGTGCTGAGGGATGAAGAAGAATGAAGTGCACACGCACACAGGAAAGAGAAGTAAAGCGATGAGAGAAAAGCACTTGAACATAAATTCCTGGTTGATTGTCAAAATTTGCATTTTAAGGGATGAATGAGATTAAGACAAAAACACAGCTCTCGTCTTGTTCTTCTCCAATTTTGCTGGTAGCATAGTATCACAATCACAACTCCTGCTGGTGGAAACAAGGGGGAAAATGTTGAGAGCCGGAGAAAACACAGATTGAGGAACGGAAGTATACAAATGTATTTGAAAGAACGGTTGGAATTTTTGTTGGTGTTATATAGTTATGTCTGAAAGTATTTAAACAAGTTAACAAAGAAGTGTTGCTCTGCTACCTTCGTAGACTAAATTGTAGAAGCATAATACTTTATGTGGACGGACATAGACAACGGGAAGTAAGGATGGATAATTTTCGTACACCGCTGCGTTGTTGTTACATTGATACAGTTCTCTTTCTTATGCTTTTTTGGTGAGCACAAGACAAGCACATTCCTCGTGGTAGGTGGTACTAATAACGTTGTGAAAAGAAGCTTCTCATTCTCAAGAAGAGAATCTACTTATAATAGGAAAGCATCAATGAAACTTTTTAGGCTCTGTAAAAGCCTCCTAAAAAGATTAATTATCCACCGTTCGGGGGGAGACTCACGTGTTTTTTTCGCCTTTTAAAACTTATAACACTTTGTGAAGATGGTGGTGGACAACAAAAAAAAGTTTCCTTATTTAAGCACACTTTATGTGATCTGTATCTAATCCATTTAAAAAGCATACCTTTCTATCTGCGTTCATGAGAACACTCGTGAATCGAGTGTTTGAAATGTCACGAAACTTTAGTTTGGAAAGTAATGAAAATTTCATTTAGAAGCGAGCTCTTTTTATGCGAGTCATGTTTTCCTCGTTGCCTTCTGATTTCTTTCGTTTTTTACTACTGTTTGTCTTCCCATGGAGCGTCAGACTAATAATGGGTAGGGGATCGCAGGAGTGACTCATAATTTTGGGGCATTTCACAATTTGATTTGTCCTCCATGACATGTCATGTTTTTTTTTTGGAGAAATCACTTGTCTGTGGTCACCGGATGCTCTATTTCCCCATCCTGATGTCGTTACGAAGCTTCCCACACAACTTCCCCCAACAAGGCGTTTTGTATGAATGTTATTATTGGGATTAAACAACGATACATAGAATTACGCTGCCATTATCTTTCTGTGTCCATGCTCCTGAATTGATTGTGGGGGCGCACTTTGCGGTAGTCGTCTGCGGCACTACAATGATCAGGGAATGACTAGCAAAATGGTTTGAATCCACTTAACGAAATTAATTTGACAAGAATCAACAGTCATAAGCGTAACAAGAGTGCAAATACATTACTCGTGTGGAGTCGATGCTACGACGGACCTCTGTATTTACGTCATTTTTACTGGAAATAAAGTAAACCGGTATATTTTGAGGGTTTGTTGTGACAACTTTGGAAAGATGCAGATGTCCCGTACTCTCGTATTCAATAAAATATTGACTGAATTATTGAATTTGTATGCGTTCCCATTTCTGATTGATAGAGCTCCAAAAGCAGTACGTGTCAAGGGTCAGTCGCCCTTTTGTAAACACTGATATATCTGGCAAAAATCTTTTGTGTTTCCAGTTGGCATCCAGAAAAAAACTAAAGCAGTTTTTGGGTAGTTGCCTGAAGTCACATTTTTCCAATAACTCATCATCGTCAAACCGTAAGGGGAAAATATTACAATGGATGACAATCTCCATTGTCTCACATGCGGATACAATGTGTACAACACGTAACAATGTAATACGTTAGCGCAACAAAGGATCACACATGTAATCCCTGAAACACAACGAAGCTGAAGGTGAATAAATCAGTAAAAGCTTAACAGTAACAAGTTTTATGCACAATGCACACACAACACTATTTTCCCTAGTTTTGTGTATTTTGGGGTAAAAAAGTAAAAGAATCCTCTTGCTTTAGGATTGTGTGTGTTGTTGAAGCTTTTATTGAGTCACAGCAATTACACATTTTTCCCGAGGGTTGCATCCATGCATCCGTCATCATCTCTTGCATTTCCTCGGGTTTTGTTCACTTTTCAATGCTACACACACGGAAGCCGGCAGAGAGTACCTAAACACACAATACAAAACTATACTTGGCCTGTGTGTAATTATTATTTCACAATGAGAAATATGTATGTGTAGATGAAGGTTTGTGCAGATGCAAAAAACGGGGATATTTTATGCGCTCCACTGCAAAGAAAATAAATATTTTGATGTAAATTTGCATTGTGAAGGAACCGTAACAAACGGAAAAGCCATCTATATTGTAGACATTTGCGTCAGCTCGGACGAATATTACAGTTTGAAATTCATACAAAATGCCGTGTTTTTGTGCAGTAGAACGAGCTGTGAGGTATATTCATACAAAGGATGAAAAAACAGAGCTTTAGTTCTCAAATGCTACCGTTTTCTAAAAGTATCGACTTCTCTGTACTAGAGAGAGGATTCAAATAATTTTTCTGTCAATATTTAATGCATCATTGCACTGTTGCAGCGGCCTATTTTCCTGTGCCAATAATAACACTGCGCTCCTATAAAACTGAAAATGTTTCCGTAGGCGAAGTAAAATATACAATTTTTTTCGTAAGATGAAAAAATACAACTTTTGTGAGCTATGTTTGTGCGTGCTGCACAGCAGAAGCTGTGAAGGACTGGAATTTTGTCGAGTTTGATCATCATCATCACACTCCATTTACCCAATCTGTCATTGTTGGATGGAAAGTCATATTATTGAAATTCATGGATGACCTATCATAATGCGTATAATAAAATGTACAGAAGAATTGCTTTGATGTTTGAGAAGTACGTAAATGCCGTAAGTATGCAAACAAAAGAGGGAGTCGAATGTACGACAGAGATGGAACAAACACTATCTGCTCTCTGTAATACTGGAGTCACAAACGGTGCATTTAATAATGGCTTGTGTACTTTTCCAATTCCACTCGCTCACTCATGCGACGCGCTTCTATAGAGTGGGGCGAGATTCTGTCGAAAAACATTTTCTCATCTTCAAATACAAGTATGGATGATCGATTGCAAAGAATGGAGCCTACTTTAAGTATTTTTCTTTCTTTTTTACTACTCCGCTGTCATTTAATGTTCGACGAACCTCTTTTTGTGAGCGTAGAACAATAGAATAATTTACGACTCTCCTAAAAAAATATGAAAGCTCACATTTGTACAGTTTTTTGTTTACAAGATGATTCCAAGTTGGAGTTGGTGCATCCCATTGTTGTGGTGGTTTTGTGCTGAAAAGATTTTTACGAAATCAATTTTTTATCGAGATGCATTTATCTTTTATTCAAGTAGATCACGACTACATGAAATAGCTTTTGGGCAAGGATATCACTACTTTATTTCCTGGATAGGAATGGAGAGCAATGACTCAAGATGGTTGTCATTTTGAAGAATGAGAAAGATGATCAAGTTGCGCTTTTTCGGTTTCCTCCATATGTGCATGAAATATGGTGCAATGACACTGACGACGGAATGAGATGATGAAGAAAGCCGTTCTTGTTTGTATGAGCGGAAACGTTGGGAGGGATGTGTGTTTTTATGACCCATAGATTAATATCAGCGCTAGTCAGGTTTCATTCCAGGCAACCAGAGGATAGGAAAGAGGAAACCTTGTGGATTTTGGTTAGATGAAGATGAAAGCAATCTCATATGTTTATGTAGGTGCACAGTGTAGTAAATGACGCAATAAAATGATAGCTTCACTCCGAATTTCACATTTCTTGGTTGGGCGTTGTTTCAATGAAAAAATATTATACCATGTAGTAGCGATGATAGCGAAGCTGTGTGACAGACATAATGTTCAGTCAGTGTAGTACAGCAACCTTTATTACGGCACGTCAAGATTCATCAATATTTTTTTCAGTCTCATCCCTTTTCATTTCTTTATGAAAGAAAAATCCTTGCATATCTCTGCCGGATTTTTGTATTAAAAAATGTTTTCCCGACGTGGTTCGATAACTTCGTTGAAAGGACATGGAAGGAGAGTTTTTTGTGTAACAAAGTAATACATTGAAAATGAGAGAAAAGTGAAGTAAAAAGTATATCAAAGTGAGTGCGAGGTATACCGTAATAATGATTGAGAAAGTGGGCATGTTTCGCTAAAAGGTGGATTCTTTCCTACTTCGAGGACCTCCCTGTCAGCATTGCAGTCTTTGGGAGGATGGCACGCTTACTTGGTTACTTGAACAGCTAAAAACCTCATTAAATTTTGTTACCCTAGTCAGTTGACGGTGCAGCATTAAAAGAGTGATGGGCTCTGATGGGGCAATGGTTTTGAAGCGAGGGCCTTCGGGGACGCGTACAGGCACAGACAGTAGACCGAGAAAAAAAGAGAAGGCATCACTTTATATTTGATTGATGCCATCCGATCCGTCCGCCGACCCTGGTGCATTTTTCTGTTCCCTACTTTCCACGATGCAGTAGCGCACAGTGCTTAGTACTTGCTTACGCCTCTGTGACGATGCGATGATAGTGATAGCGATGAGGCAACCGTGGAATCCCTCCGTGATCCAGGCAGAAAAAATATTTTACTTTGATACATCTCTCTCTCTCTCTCTCTCTCTGCATCCAGAGAAAGAACAAGGGAAGTGTTTCTTTGTCATCCAGGAAAGCCCAGCGTTTGGTGGGAGTAAAAATGCTATCATTGCGGTACCAGTTTCGGAGAGGATTGCGTCGAGTGTGAGCAACGCGTGAATAATAAGAATCCAAAGAAACAAGAAAGTGCATTTGTGTGAGGGCAAGTGCAACAATAAATGGCATACAAGGGGATGGTTCTTCCGTGAAAAGTTTGATAAGTTACAGGAAACTTTGGGATGGCTCTGACTCTTGTTTCATTACTCCTTGTTTTCCTTGTTACGTAACAGAGGTGAAGTGGAATAGACTTTTCTTGTGTGGAAAATATACATTATATGCTTAAAAAGCTGTATACGGAACATCATTGGAAGAGTGTGTGTGCTTTTCACATCCTGCAAAAGTACGATGAGTAACCTTTAGCATCATAAACATGTTTTCGGCTATGATATAATGACCATCCAGGGGAGAGGATTGTTTGCTTGCATATGATGATGACGATGAAAGGGGAATATTTTTGACAAGACACTTTCCCTTCTATGTCCTACTCAGCTCTAAGGGGTTTCGACTTGTCAGAATTTAATGGCTCGTCGTATAGAAAACTGTTTGCCTTATTCTCGTACCATCGGGGTAGTGACCATACAAGTAGAAATTATGATGTGCGTATATTATACACGGTTGTGCGTTAAAGTCGTCACACCGTGGACAGTTTCTCATGTCTGCATCCAGAACAGGCGATTTTTACCCGTTACACTTTCCGTCACGGTTGGTGTGCCGGATATGGAGGCATCATTTCACATTTCACGACGTTCACGATATGATATCATTTGATGAGAGTAGATTTTTCCTTACGGCTCTGGCTTTACGATGTTGTATACACACAGTCACGGAGAAATGATGGAAATAAGTTTTCCTTTTTCAGTTTGACGGTGATGATGAGGGTTTTATCTTTTGATATATCTACCTATGCCGGTAGTAGTAAGCTATATGTTGGCATTTATGGTGAAAGTTGAAATTTTTGTGAAACGTCATAGTTGTAATTACACTTTTTGACGAATATCAATCGCACATACAGCCACGTATTAGGAAAATTGTAAGAGTCGAATTCTTTATAAAACTTGGCCGCATTGTTGCACACTTGTATTCCTAATTGCACCTCACATTTTGTTTTTCGCAGTTAGCGCTGCTGCATCAATTACGGAAGATATAGGAATAGGATATTTGCAAATTGCATCAAAAGATGAAAAATAGTATTGAAAGTGTGCTCATCTTCCTTGACGATTGTTCACAGGTATTTCATTGTGATGAGCTACAAAAGGTTTGTAAAACTGAACGAAGACATGACAAGAAATATAAAATGTCAAAGTCTAAAAAAAATAACACCGTAATTTTCGAGAATTTTATGTTGAAAATGGTGAGCACGACGTTGCAGGCATTGTTTTGTTTTGCGGATTTCATTGTTTTCAGGAAAATAGCACGGTAATAAATAATAATACATAACAAATGTGCAATATGCGTTCTGAAAGATCATCAACAACCACGCCAGGAAAAAAACAATTACAGGATTGATGTTGTTGTTGATGTATATGTAGTCAAAACGTTGACGACTTGTTTCTGTGAACAATGATTCTCCTTTATTTAAAAAAAAGTCTACTGTTTCAGAGAAAATAATTTTGTTGAATGAAAAAAATGTGGCTTATGATAAGTTGAAAAGTTTAGTCCTCATCATATAACTTTTTCGAGCGTAGATTGTGGTTATAGCCCACCAAATAGCCTACAATTAGACTTTCGGATGTATGTGAGTATGTAATTACATTTCTTCATACGGAACTCACTTTCACGTTAGCATAAATGCCATTATTAGGCATTGGTAAATTTACGAAAAACTACATAAATGCGGCTACAAAGTGTATATCCCTCCAGCAAAAGACTTGTTAAACTAATCTCATATGAAGCATCACGTTAGCATAAATGCCATTATTAGGCATTGGTAAATTTACGAAAAACTACATAAATGCGGCTACAAAGTGTATATCCCTCCAGCAAAAGACTTGTTAAACTAATCTCATATGAAGCATGGTACATTGCCTGTGTGAAATTCTGCTTGGGTGCATGGTGGTGGAGATTTAATTGCATTTTAACCTTCACGATTTAATTATTTCGGGCAACGTAATGAGATGCTCAAAAAGTCGGTGTGTGAGAGTGTCTAGTGTTGGTTACTGCCCATTGCAATGGGCAATTGTCTTGAAAACGCCCACTCGCTCTCTTATAAACTCACAACATTCTCCAGAACAAAAGTGCTTCATGCACTTATAACTGCCTGAAAATCATCAAAGTTGTGACTCTTCTGTTGGAAGGTGGCTCGATGCATAATATTATTACAAAAGCATGACGGTTTCATGCCAGCGGAGAAGAGGCTTATTACACAGGAAGCTGGTGAGTAAATGACCTGAGTAATTTTTCTGTTCCCATCATTTTGCTACTGTATTCTGGGTAGAAGTGGCAGTAGAACCATAATCCAGCCCGATTTCACGTTGCAACCGTTTAGAGGCCACTTTGAAAGAATGCATTTCTGCTGACCTTGAACCTGACGAAACACATACAGCAAACGTATCTTTCCCTTGTCCCAACTCTCCATTTAACATTTCCCATTAAACACCAGTAAGCACCGGCTCTGGGTACAAGTGGAATGGCTCCATTTTAATGTGCAACCCAGTTTTTATGCTCAGTCATCAATTTTGGGGGGACTACTTCACAAAATTATTCCACTTTCTCATGACCGTCGCTATTTAAATTAATCAACCACACCGAAAGAGAGCGGCACTTGAAACCACACAAAGAGCAGTGAAAATGTGACATCAACTGTAAGACACACAATACATCTTCAATCCCTTCATCACATTCACTTTCACACAAGTCTTCTCTCCCCGTCTCATGTTCCCATTCCCATAAACGCAATACGCGTCTGCTCAAAATTCACCGTTCACAATCACTCCGCTCCCACAGGGAATACTGTACGTGTATAACAATAAACAAAGACAAACTGTGAAAGTATCGCTTTATTTTACCTTTACCAAAATGTTTTTGCGCTTTTAAGTACTTCAGCAGCAAGCAAACAAGTACGAATATACATTTAGCCCTTATAAAAGGCTAAACATTTTAATAAGTGGCCCGAAGTCTTCTAGATAAGTTATTCGATTAGATGATGACTAGTTGTATTCCTTGACTCAGCGAATGATACGCCACCCTA
>JAHZMW010004713.1:0-19533 GCA_027743745.1 Alloscopus bannaensis
CGAAACACTCACAGTAAATTATTTTAAACAAAAGTTTAGAGTTAAAATGAGTCAAACAATAAATTTTTGAATTTTTTAACTTCATATTTAACGTCATATTTGGCTATTTTTAAAGTCATAAAGTCATACATATTTTGCTTGTTTTAAGGTCATAAAGGTCTCATCCCTAGGTATGAAATATGAATCGTACCGTAGTATGGTACGATCATCGAATTGTGTAATTGATCAGACTCTATAGCGTCTACCAGTCGAGTTCCCATCAAAACGAAAATGACACCCTAGATGTCTTTGTCAATAATGGCGAGAACAATGACTAGAGCCGTGTGCAATGTGGTTGAGAAATACATTCAAAGTTGAAGTCAAAAATTTTTCTCTTTAAATGCCAAAGAGAAATTACATGTTTTTTTCCCATTGAAATGTGCTTGCTCTGGTCTTTTTTAGAAATATTATTCATGCGCTGGTGATCTTAGTATTCACATTTTCACATTTAGTATTCACAAATCAAATCGATTCAATTTATGCATTTTGACTTTTATTAATGATTATGAAAATTTCAATGGAAAATTCGCATGGTACCTTTATACACGAAGACGCGAAAAAGTCACTTGATAAATCTTTATCGTCCTCCTTTCTCTGTTGATTCTCTATAATAGGATTGATAAAAAATTTCACGGTTCTCCTGCCTTCAACACACATTATACTCCATCCACTATAGACATTTCGACATACTAGTATCCAGAACGGATAATGTAATTCTCATACAAAGTAAACGCTTATGAATGAGGGTCGATTTTCACGTACAAGGAGTTATTATGCTCTGTCCTGGTGAAAAACTGAATTCCAAAGTTTTAATACCCAAAAGAGCGTGACTAAACCTGGCACAACTGTTACATGACGTCTGGAAACCGCTGATCCATCCTGAACACGATTTCTCCAGGTAAACCGTGGATATTGTTATTCTGCTCCAATCTCTAAACTCGGGGTGAGTGAATCACGTCGACCACGTAGCGTAAACATGAGACTACTGAAGAGGAGCGCTGCACGCTGAATGAAATATACTGTGGTCCAAGATGATAAATGTGAAACAATTTTCATTGCAGAGAGGCCTGCTGGCGTATTTAACCAATGTACTTGCCTCAGCCGCTCAGCGAAAAATTCTTTCGGGACTTTGTGTTTCGGTGTTTCCAACACTAGATAAAATGAATACCTTCCTATATACTCCATATCATTCCTGGTATCACTATCAATAACAGGATTTTCTGCTTCATCGAATAAATCTTAAGCAGAATGAGAAGAATGGGCTCCTTTTATCTCCGGCAAATAGTTGCGAAATGAGAAAAATACCAATTTGGGTATGAAATTCTTTTTGCTACTGGAGTCATCGAAGATTTTGATTACCAAGAAATTATATAATGCTAGCAGAATTATGCATTAAAGGTATAGCACTATACATTGCCCCCTGTGAAGCCGGGTTTTCTTCTCAAGTACTGTAAAGCTAGATAACATTTTAAATTTTATTGAGTAGACTTTGTCAATTGATAATCGAGTTGTGTATTTCTTGTGGTATTTATACACATTTGATGTATGGTACACTGGAAAACAATTTCAGGACTTGCATGACGTATGAAGTGTGTCGCAATTGAGTAGATTTTAATTTGCCTTCATGACTCTTTTTATAATCGTCCTGTCTGCTTTTCAGATACTCGTGTTCAGCGTACAAAGGCATCCTGTCTTCCCCGCATTCCTACTGTGCTCCAACTCCAACTACTTTCTGTCAGAGAGCAAGGAAGTCATGTACAACTTACTTTCACTCATTGTAATGTACTTTGCCCCGTTGCTCGTCATCATCGTCACATACGCAATGGTTCTTTACACAATAGCAAGGAAAAGTCAAGAGCATCATCAAGATTCTCGTAAGTTTTTCTTGATTCTGTATTGCTGCTTTGTGTTCAATAGTATCGTGTTAATCGCCTTCGCACAGAAATGTAATCGGTATGATTATGGCAAGGGGAATGTCTTTGCCGTACAAATATCCTTATATACAAGATTTTGTTTGGATGAACATTTTAATTTTGGCATTATAACGATCACTATAAATGGTGACTTTTTAATCAATATATGGTATACATAAAAGCAAATTCAATCACCTTGCAGGTTCTAATTTAGCCTGGGAAGCTGTGGAAATTTATTTCAAATACGTGAGCTGTAAATAGAATTCCAAATTTTCCAATTGCTCATATGCGCTGTGTTGAGACATCACATTTTAATTATATCGTTGCGCAATAGATCAGACTTCGAGTACAGCTCTAGGTAGATCAGGTTTCCTGTTAAATGGAAATTTTGTTAATGGAATGGGGTTGAATTTATATCACAAATATGTGCTTGTGTATCTATTAAAGTGATCAAATCTTGAGAATCACAATGCAAAACTACCATCAGTACTGCTTCAACATTAGAATTTTCAAATGATACAATGTTGACATATTAAAAGTGATCTTGAAGAAGACCCTCAAGTTTTATGCCAAGATACTTTCCCTTTAGTAGACTTGAGAGTTGCGTAGGTAGATATTCTTGAAATGATGATTTAATGATGACATTATTACAAAACTACGTTGCTTGAAATCGAAAATTGAGACAGAAATGTAAAACTGGAGGATTTCTTGGAAATGCGTAATGAAACTTGAGTAACAAAGTTTTGCTTATAGTCGCACATGAATATACTCTGCAAAGAGCAAAACAACACAAACATTATACAAAATTAGGCGTAGTAACATCTTTTTAGTTTGGAGTGCCATTTATAGTAAAAGCTACTTAAATTGAAGGATGGAAGGGGAATGAATAAAATCAAATTATCAGTAGCAGCAAGAGAAGCAAGTCTCTAAAACGGAGTACCGGTAAATCATCAAGCCATAAATAATGTAGCAATTGCGTATCGAGCACAGCCTAAAGTTAATTCATGTTGGCATTCCAACTTTTGAGTTTCTCAACTAGCAATAAAATGCATTACTCATGCCTTTTGACCTGAAATCATTTGACGGTTTTGCTCCACAAACTTTCTGCCTTGTACGAAAGTAGAGTGACCGCGGAACGTCCGTGGACGTTGGGGGGATATCAATACAAAAAAGAACAACAGCAATGCTTTGCTAAAGGGCGTTTGGGGCGACGTGGGGGGAAACGTCCCCCCATCCCCCCGCTTCCGCAGCGCCTGCGAAAGGAATTCTTACTCATTTGCGCGTTGCAAACGAAAGCGTTTCTCAAACAGAGTTAACAGACAAGCAGACAGACACTTCAAATAGAAAAGTACATACCTATCAATACTAATAACGAAATCTGAAGATAACTTTCACTGCCATTTGCACGCTTGAGATAGACGTGAAAAAACGGAACGAATTTATTTCACTCAAGTTCATGAAGTTAAATGCTGGCACTCATCCCAATTCATCAAAAGCACAGATACGACTACAATGATGCTCACTAACAATCGAAATATATCAACTACTTATGCAAACTACAATCTGAGCTAGGATTGAACGTTTCTTCAAAGAAACTAAACCAGTTGTACAGATATAATTTCGAAAATACAAACTAAAAGCTGCCCTTGCATCTCAGCCTTGAAGGCTTTGACTTTGAACATCTTTCACGAAGCTTCGTAGCACTCGTATAACTCGTCCAACTACCCACCATTTCTATCAAGTAGAGTCGCTGATATGATTAATACAATTACTTCAAGAAGCAGGATCAGAAGATTGCAATTGGAACCTCGTTGGAAATCAGATTGCTAGTTTCAAACTCATTTCCTTTGCGAGTCTTTAGTAGATACTTAGACATTTTGCATTTTGTTAAAACCCCTTTCACATTCACAGCAAAGGAAGAACGCCAAAAATTCCCTGTCCCTGTAAATTTCGCTCCGATTTGCTATCAAGTACAGTCATAAATGTCACTTTTTCTCTTGTGTAGCACTTGAGCCAACGACAACAGCCGTGCTTACTTGTTTTAATTTGAGTTACGATAAAGATACATAAATACATGTTTGTTTATAACCTTCTGCCGCAAAACTTGCCAGTTACTATGTATGATTCGACTCCATTTATGACATAACTTACTAAACCTAATAAGTTATGTCATAAAGTGTAATATTAATGCAAATACTTGCTTTTGCTCTTCCTATAAAGAGGAGCATCAGATGCAAATACATTACGGCAACAGCAATAACGACCATGCGGTAACTGTTCATTCGAAGCCTACAAGTAATACCTAATATAAAAACTTGGTTTATTGGTTAATATTTTACGTGACACTATAGAACAATGCTTGACCGGACGAGTCGGCTCTACGGTTGTGAAACGGACTGATTTAGAGTTTCGTATGAATGTATGAATGGAATTAGCGTTTAGAGAGACATGCCTCTCCACACATTCCTAAGATTTTCATCAAAATTTCAGAAGCTGAAAGTTAGTGAGTCGCGTCGAGATCAAATTAAATTTATTATAATTTAATAATATCCACGCTCCCTGGCTACTTTCTTTACAGGCCCACGAAGTGGAAGCAACCAACTGAGGAGAAGCGACAATGCCTCGAATATAACGAGAGCGAGAAGGAAGACCTTGTGGCTCTCAATGGTCATTGTAACAGTCTTTATCATCTGTTGGGCTCCGTATGTCACAATAACCTTGTGGTGAGTGACTTTCATTCTTGTTATGTGTATCGTCTGCATTGTATTCTGGACATGGGTATAATATCCACTTTGTGTCCATATTTTCCTTCCTGAAGTTCACAAATGCACTTAGCGCACAACATGATACCCAACCTACTATGCATATGTTACACACAAGTTTAAAAGAAACGCCGACAGGAATGCTAATAATATCTTACAAACTCGCCAACTTTGTGAAAGTTTGCTAACTGTGGCTGAGAAGCTTCAAGAATTTCTTCACTACCCAATCTCTCGAGATCTGGTGCAAATGCCCAAAGCAAAAACATCTTGTCAGTGAAGGACGCGAAGGAGAGCACTTTCTAATACACCGCTTACTGATGTCGTTTTAGTTCACACGAACGTGAATTTTATTTTGCAATTTTTATGCTATTAAAAGTCAGAGCCAAAGTGCATAAACGATTAGTGCACAATGCATTATATGCGGCACTATGTTGTGTAAAGGACACTCTAACAGCAGGGCATTGCTGTTGGACAAAAGAAAAATTCAATAGAATTTTTGAAACAGGCGCACAACGTTCAAGCCCATTTTGCTTAACCGTCCGTCACACATTGAAGAGATGTGACTAAAGTATTGCTAAAATGAACAAGACGTGATCGATCATGGGTACAGCAGAGCATACAAAGTTTTGTGCATACCATTGAAGAACAAGCAATATTACTACCAAGCGTGATTCAAATCGCAGTTCAGGGAGACTGCAGGAAATTCGTTGAGCAAAAATACAGTACTACCAATTTGTAGCTTGTCCTCTATTTTTTACTTTTTGCTTTCTGAGCTCTTTACATTTATATTATTATTAATCATTGACGCATTTAGATTGTAAATCCAACCGATTTTACAAAAAGCAACAGTCCACGCATTATATACATACCATGAATCGTGGTTCACATGTAATAAAGGGGAAAGCAGTATGAATCTGTGAACCCATGGAATGCTGAATATTTAAAAGCTCGTTTTCTCTGAATCCCATAGTACGAGAAAAGCTCAAAGCAACGTGAGGGTGAAAGCGAAAGGAAATTATTTTATAATCGATTCATGTGCTCATTGCTCATCCATGTGTAGCTGTAACAGGAAGAGAAACACTTTTCGTCGAGCACAACAACAAATCCTTTTTCCTCATGGAAATGTGCGTTACAGATAGGAAAAGAAACAGGCTTCATCACAAACCGTGTTTTGCGCGATCACGCTCGCTCCTCTGCTTTTGAGAAAAAGACGAAACGAGTTTCGCACTTGTACATATGTTGTGTGAGACATGATGCATCACTAAAATCGGAAAGCTGCTGCATTTCCTTTGAGAGATTAAGAACTAATCTTTTTCAATTTTGCCGAAACAGGTACATGATCGACTTCGAAGGAGCGGAGAAGTGGTTGGGTCCCCAGATACATGAAGCTTTCTTCGTGACAGCCGTGTCCAACTCGTGCGTGAATCCAATCATTTATGGAAATTACATGAAGAAGTACTGGCGAAGCCTCAGGAATGCTGCATGTCGATCAAGGAATTCTAGCACAAGCAGTTCCCGTATTGCATCAGCCTCCTCAAGGACTCACCATCGGACTGCAAACACTTACAGGTGTGCCATGCCTAATCACCACTTCAACGTGTCTCCCCGCTGCATAACAACTGCTAACGCTTCCGATGTCACGATGTAAGTTCACTACGCTTTCACTAAATACAGTATATCCTTCATTAGCACTTTTTTGTTCATTTTATTCCATCACCAATGATGACCTTAAATAATCCAATGCCACAAGTAGTGTATAATTGTATTGCATAGCATTGATGAATCTAACGTCAAACGTGTAGAGAAAAATATTTGATTGGTAGGCAGTTTAATAGACGCTTATCTATGCATTTATCGTGCTGAATTTTTCTTACGGCTCAAACGAAGTGGGTAGTGCTGTGGTTTTAAATGCTTACAATTAGTGTTGCTACAATACTCTGAAAATATCTTATAGAAATATTTTTGCCTTATTTTACTAGAGTCCTGAAGGAATTCCCTTCCTGACAATTAACGAGGGGTGCTGCGGCAGGGACTACTATATCCACTTCCACTTCAAACAACTATTCCCTGCCGTCAGCGAGAACTCCGTGGTTTCTCTAGGGAAGTGAAATATCAAGCCAAAACTCAACACGCGGGATACTCGGTCTAGCTGTGGTGTAAGAAGTTTTTGAGAATAGCATTAATTATCAAGGGCACATGATGCTCCTGCTTTTGTAGGTTTCCACATACATACAATCCAGCAGCAATAGAATATTATCATCACTTTCCAGAACCAATCAATGATTACGATGAGTACTACAGAAACTGAAGATGATTCTAGGCATTTGCCCTAGCTCACCTCACACATACACAATTATTATTACATACCTAAATCTAATAAATTTGAATAATAAACGTATATACCCCGCATACCATCCCAATATTGTTGTATTCTTACGCTTAGATTACCACAAAATTTAAAGCATGTTACTAATGTGGACAATATACGCTGCGAACCAACTGTAACGGATGTAGTTAGTACAAGCTAAATTCTAAGGCCAAGTCCTCATATTCTTAGGCTCTTTTCTCCCATCCTGCCAATATCCTACCGAAATTCAATGATTCATATCATCAGTATTTTAAATATGCTGCACAATATTCAACGCTTGACTAGGTAAAATTATGTATACATATATATTTATGGATATGTGCACTCAAATTTATCTGTTTCTGCAACCAAATGGGAGCAATGCGTGGGTGACATGTTCCAAAAGATGACTTGCCAACTTAATTTCTTTTGTATTGCGTTGTGATCGGTTGTGTTATTGACCTGTACTAAAGAGTATCCAATTTAATGAGCGTGCCTGATATTACCATTAATTTGATTGAGAGTTGTAGATCTACATATTTTCTTCATAGTGTACCAATAGTACCGTTCTAAGCTAATGGCTCGAAAACCTACGCCGGAAATCAATAAGTGTAACGTTTCTCAATATACAGCAGTATTCTTAGTATTTCCTAAACATGTACAAATAAAGCAGAAAGTATCCAAAACAAATGCACACCACCAACGTAATAAGTGCTCGATAACGGTACTACAGTACGTCAATAAAGTTAAAGGAAAAAGTGGATAGTTAATGCAAAATCGGATATTTTTGATGACGGGATTGTATTTTATTAGTCTATTCAGGGTACAAGACTAATTGGAACGCTTTGAATTGGAGGGAATACATAAAGAATGAACAGGGTACAGTGTGAAATGGAAGTTTCGCAAAAATAAATTAAACAGGGTTAGATGAGCAATTTAAACAATATAGACTAATGTTTTTAAACACGAATAAGTCTGGAATATTCTTGTTTGGGAAATCTTGAATTTTAATTTACATGTTTTTTGTAGAGTACCCTTTTGTACCTATTTAGGTATGTTTAGTGTAATTTGAGATCGCACAAAAGCTGACCCTGACAATGCGTATGAGAGTAAATTTCTCAGTTTAAACTGTTGCTAAAATTGCAACAAAATTCCTGTGTATTGTACACTGGAATTCAAACTGTCTGTAGACTTTAGAAAAATGAATATAAGTAGCTACAAAAGGAACCAATGATGAACAAATCTTCACATCACAATTCGTAGTACATCAAATTGTAAAAATATCATGGAAGTTTGGTTATGTTGTAGAATGTTTTCACGGCTCGATTTGATTTATAATTGTACAGATACTTGTTGCCAAAATAAATTTCAATGACTAATTGGTTTTTAAACGACTACTATGCGTACAATATCTGATTCCGCCACAATCTTTAAAAATCTCCCTTTAATTTTCAACTATTTTCACAATTTAGCAACTCATTATTAGCAACTGTCATACATGCTGTTGCTCGGAAATTTTACGTAAGCGACATGGTTTTTATCGAGTTTCAGTTGCACATGTTCTACAGATGTACAAGTTTTGTATTGCAGAATCTCTAAAAAATAATCAGCTATATTATTTATGCAAGTATCCAGCTGTCGTAGTCATGATTCATGATTTGATTGTGCAATGTCTACACTTTGATAAGGCATTGCATCTATTTTGTAGAATTGCTACTCTCAAACAACGTATACGTATCGTAAATTTTATGACCTACAAAAAATTTGATACCAATATGACAATATACATGAAAGGACACTTTATGTAAGAAGCATAGAGCATAAGAAGCAAGAAGAAGACAACGACGAAGCTAATATGATCCGTGTTAGTTCAATTTTCATATTGCATATTTGAGACGTTTAACTAAACACTAAAAGCAGAAATCCAATGCTAAAACTACGTACCTATGTATCATTATGTATCTACGTAGGTAATCTTATATTGCCCCTTCACAAAAAGTTAATATTGACTGACGATAACAGCTCCTTATTACCGATAAGTACACACGAAGTACCTTCTTAGAATCACTTTTCCGTGTGAAATATGAAAGCAGGAGGCAAGAACAACTTTTTAGTTGGAAGCCTAGAAATCAAATCAAGTTTCCTCCAATATTGTAGTGTCAACTGTCAACCGTGCCAAAACAGTCTTGAGGACGAGCTTTCTTTTCAGACAGGAAAGAGAAGAAAGTAGATTACCGCCGACACTGTGTAGAATTTCTCTTATTAGAAGAATTGCACGTCCTGCTTCTCTTCACTACATAATATGCGACACAGGGATGATATTAAAGAAACTTATTGGCAGACTCCTATCATCCGCTTACCTCTCACTTCACTTTTTCCAAGTGAGTATGCACGCAGAGGAAGTCGTGAATAAAGGAAAGTTCCGCTCCCAACTGAAAAGTAAGTAAACTGGTACATATACTCAAACAAATTCAATATCGCTAACTGCTCAATCATCATACACACCTTTATCATTTTATGATTCAAACTCGCTTACCAACACCACACCAGTGTAATAACTTTAGTTCTAGGTGCGGAAAAGTTTTCGATTCACACCACCGTTAAACATGATTTATTAGCAAAAAAGCCACGTCCAACTCTTCAATAAAAAACAAATTCAACTTTGACGAGAGAGGATTTGGTTGTTGGATTTAGTCACGTTCATCCTCTGTAGCCGCAATTTTAGCAAGAAAAAATGAAAGAAGCTGAAAAACTGATAGGCAGAGTTTTCAGCACATACATATTTTGCTAGCGTCATCCTATACGGCTGCATGATGTGAAGTGGCCCCTAGGTGCATTCCTTGAATTAATCAACATCTAACGACGTAACAACTGGGTTTACGCAATATATTGCAGACAGATATAGTATTTATTTCTTAAATATTTCTATCCTTTTTCTGGATACTACCCAAAAATTTGTTGCTATTTGCCTCGCTGATGGATGTGAAGAGGGAACGAATACACCGTTATACATACACCGTATCATCACATTAGCGTAATGTGAGCACAATGCGTAAAAGTAATTGGTGGTGAAACTAAAGATAAACCGAAAATCGGTAAACTGCGCAAGGTTGCTGAAATAGAATCCCTAACCACCAGCGGGCATATTTCATACCTGTACTTACATAAACCATGTCTCATTTTATCATTCTACCAGCTTCTCTGGAACTTTGGAAACTCCAAAACAAGCAAAGCAAAGCAATAAGCTTTTCCAAGTATGGATAGTCAAAATGACTCGTTGGAATTTATGCAATTTTGAGGCATATAATTGAGTAATTTGCGTGGGACGAAGTTCTCACGCAAAACAACTAGAAACATACGTTTGTGCTTCCAAGAACCCATCTTTGGAGGGAGTTAAGCAGTACAGTTTTAATGATATTGATATTCTATAAAGATACTGAAATAAAAATAATGATAAAATTTACGCAATCTTTTCCACCTAATGTAATGAAATCTTGTATTCAGTATGTAATGGTGTACCAGAAACGACAAAGTATCAGTATCCAATGAATTACAGCTTAAACACTAGAACAAGCAAAGCGGACCTTTAACAATAATGCGTATCAGTGCTGAATACTTCTAAACTTTCACTCACTATTAACCATAATTGGAGTAAATACAATTGTAGAAATGACTTCCATCATAAGTTCCACCGAAACGTAGTTTAAAAAAAGCAAAATATATACCTGGAAGAGCACCAACTTGATCATTTTGCGCAATTGTACACAGAACTAATTTTGATTTTTGTATAAAATTGCGATTAATGGAATTATCAAGGTCAATGAATGGAGGCTAAAACTCCTGCAAACAGTAGAATCCAAGCTACTACATTTACTACTACTATATTCGGTTTCCCCTGAAGCTAAAATTCACAATGAAATCCCCAAAGGGTTCTGTCAAGTAATTTGCAATCCTGTGTGCAACTCACCGCATTTGTCGTGCTGGGTGCTGCTGACAGTCTACCACACGTGCAAATTATTCTACCAGAGTATGAGAAGAGGATTTATCTTTGATCTGCTGTTGCTGCTGATATTCGACCAAGGTAAGCAGCCTGTATACATTTTTATGTGAATTAAATTAATTCCATTGCGATCGGCAGGGAGGCCACAAGCTCTCAATTGTCATACAAAAATGGACACGGCTTTGTCACTCAGAAATCCGGAGAGAATTTGTAACAAAAAGTCGACTCGCCAAATCTCTCTCGAGATTGACTATAAATCACATTAATTCCTTTCAACTTTTTTGTCAAAGAAAAACAACCCTTTTACAATGCCTGGGTGGACATAAAGTGCTTTTTAAAAGTCTGGAATACTTTGATGCGTATCATGCATATGATATGCAAAGCATACTTTGTCTTCTTCATTAACAGTCATTACTTGGCGCACATCGTGTAGCGGTTTGATCTACATCGTCCGGTGTCGCGTAATCTACTATTTTTGGAAAAACACGTAGCATTACATTTCATATGCAACGTGTACATTAACGTCATCCTTCGCAAACATTAACCAGGCTTAATTGTCTTGTACTCATTTTCATGACTCACGTGTAAAGGCTCATTTTGAGAAAGAAGCTTGTACCCTGCGGGAGGACTATGGGAAAGTATGGATACGTCATTAGGAAAGTCTACTTAGTGCAACTCAAGGGATTATAGGTACCATACACATAATTCTGGCTGAACTGAAACAATACATTTACAATGCATATACCTACACTAAGTACAAGTACTTACGTAGGTACATAAAATCTGTGCAATAGGTATCTAATATTGAACGGACGGTTCTTGTAAAATGAGGAACGCACATCCAATAAATAATCCGTGCAGCTTATAACTGTTCATCTAACTCAAACAGTAACAGCGGACAAATGGAGCCGATCATTCGTTTATGACCACAAAATTCCCTTTCTGCTGCGCTTTGAATGAATGAGATGTGAAACCGCATTGCAGCAGTAGTGGAGGTTATTATTGATAACGAATAAATGTTTTCAGTTTCCAGCACGTCCTTCCCTGGATATACTACAATTTTTACACCTACCCAAGACAAAATGTGGAATACGCAATGGACCTAATCATTGTCCACGTTGCGTTAGGATACTCGCTATATTTGCGCAAACGTGGGTCTCATCGCTTATCAAGTAGTACATAGCCCTGCCTATTCAACTCTACTCACGTCATCGGTTATCTCATGAATCACAATTCACAAAGCCCCCTTTTGAAATGTTCTTCACCTTTGTGTACTGCGACTCAAACCTCAAGATAACAAGGAATACGAAGTATTGTGCCCGATAATCGCATTTGCTTATTTCTGATAGGATTCGTGTTGTTATGCAGGTCTGACTCACTTGAAAGTCTCAAATACACGAAGGATTAATGTATATATAGCGAATGTATAGGGACAGGATTTCTATTCTTGTTTAGCCCGTGAAGTATTCACACACACGATGACTTAAAAGCTGAAGTGTCATTGACAAGTCATTTGCTTTGTGTGATTTGTTCAAAAACTTTACATCAAGCTCCAGTAATTCTGTGATCCAAACTGTGTGTGTGTGTGAAAGAGAGAGGAAAACCACACTTTTAATTGCCGAGCAAGAGAAAGGAAAACGCGTCGGTATCCGTCGTCTGGCAAATATACGAAATCCATAGCTCAGCACTTTGGACTCAAAAGGGTTTGTACTCAATTTCGTAATATTGAGCAAATGTACTAATTTTGCGGTTAAGAAAGTTTTTTTTTCATCTGTGAATAGCCGAGCCGTCTCAATCACTTATAAAGTATGTAAAACTCTTGTGATTATATCGTGCCTATTTTTTCAATCGTACAGATACATTCAACATGACGAGAACGAACTTTTGGTTAGTGGCACTCTTCGCCGTGGTTCTACTCAATTCTGTAACATCTTCTAAAAAGCGAAATTCTGACGCAGCTGAAAGAGCATCGTCTAATGGTGAGCTACTATTATAAATTGCTTGCATCTATTGTCTGAAGACTAACATGTAGAAAAGTGTACTTTTAGAAAGCATTTACTATTGCCAACAAAGTAAAGCGTAAAGTCTGCTCTCGTATATTGTCACCAACACACTCTGTGAACTCTATTAAAGTTGTTGCGTAATGTTCAGGCAAAAACTTGCTGCGCCTGACATGCATGCTGAAATGATTCTCAAATTAAAACGGTTTGTTTTTAATTTCCTTCGCAGAAATAATTGACGAGGCAATCAAGATTGCAAATGGGGAGACACCAGAAGACGAGAGCAACGATGACGCTGGTAAAGAGCGCACCATTGAAGTTAACATTGGCCGTGTAACATCCGACGAATACAGCTGCAAAGGTCGACCCGCCGGAAATCAAATCCCTTCAGACCCAGTTGACTGCACCCATTTCTTTTCCTGCGATGCGTCAGGTGTGGCATACAAAGTAGAATGTCCAAAGACGCCTGAGCAAACTTATTACAATCCCGTAAAGAAAGTGTGCGACGATTCCAGTCCATCATTCTGCAAAGATCATGCAAAGGAAACTGGAGCGGCAGAAAAAAGCAGCTTGGAGACAGAACAACAAGCCGAAGGTGAAAGTCAAGAAACAATCGAAGCAGATCCCGTAGCTGCTGGCAAGGCTGAGGGATTACACCAGAAGGAAGATAAAGATGAGCAGCAAGTGGAACAGGAATCGCAAGGGCACTCTGAAACCAGCGACTCAGAAGCGAGTGACATCCCAGAGGACGAGGGTAATGAGAAAGATGAGCCAGCGGCCGATGAAGACAAAACCGAAGAAATTCTAGCCGAGTCTGAAGAAACCAGTGACGCCACTGGACAAGATGCTGGGAAGCGGGGAAAGCATGACAAGCAAAATCGAGAGAAAAGGTCCACCGAGGAAAAATCTGGGGAGCGGAAGTCTGAAAAAAGCGGAGGAAATAAGAAATCCAGCCCCGAGTCACAGGCCAAGCCTAAAAAAGGCAATCCGTCAAAGAGTAAAAATTCGAAGGAAGATACATCCTCGACACAAGAACAGACGGAAGAGGACAATACAACCGCTGATTCCCAGGCTGCTGACTCCAAAAAGGAGAAAGGCAAGAAGAGCAAGTATTCAAAATACGAGAAAGGAGTTTCCTCAAAAAACAAGAATGCAGCAGGCAAGGAACAATCTAAAAAGGAGAAAGACATAAAGCAGAAGGGAGGAAAGGGGAAAGCTGAGAAAAGTCAGGAAGGGACAGAAAATAAGTACAATAAAAACTCAAAGGACAAGTCGAAGAAGGACAAGCAAGGTAAAAATAACGGGAAATATGATAAAAAGCAGGAGTCTAGGAATAAGAAAAACAAGAAGGATAACAAAAGAAACGAACTTTAAACTGAATTAATGTACAAATCTAATTAATAATCAATAAGATTGGTAATGATGTTGCTGTAGTATGATTAGTAACTACACAGGAGAAAGGTTAATAAATACAATAAATATATTTGTATTAGTGTCACTCAGATTTTAAGGTTAAACTACTACGTATATATTTTCAAAGATCAAAGGCAGTATAATAACAACGTTCCTTCTTCACAGAAATGAAATAATATTTCTGAAGAATAAACTCAACTCGAATCAAAATAAAGTTTGAAATCGTTACTACTTGTTAGTGAAAACCCTCAGTTGATTTCCAACCTGCAGCTAGTCCTTAATGATTAATACATCTTCAGAATTTTCGAAGAAAACATCATTTGTAAAAATGGTTTGTGAGATAATTGCAACAACTTCAAGATGTACTTCGATTCCCACATAGCTTTAGAAAAAGCAGTACGTAGATGTTATCAATACTACATGGCCCTGACCCCGATTCCTACGTATCGATGACCAGTAAGATGATACACAGCTCATTTTGTCAAATATAGTTTTCCCCAGTGACGTTCAACCGGCAGACTTGTAGGTCACATAAATGCCTAGCCCCCACTTCCAAGCCATTTTGGAACCAGCGCTTCTTTTTCAAAAGCGACTGAAGAAAAACTTTCTTGGATGAGCGGAAACGAGAATGTCAGTACAGACATAAGGTTTTGGTTTCACCCCAGCAGAACATAGATATTTTATGTCGATTTCATATAGCAAACCAAGAATGTTGAAAATTGAAAGATTTGCTTGAACTAACCCTGTCCCCATCTGAGTTTCTGAAGTATAAAGCTAACTCTTACATACATACGCCAATTGCAATTTAAAAATCTGTCGATGTCTTTTGTATTTTCTTCCATTCATTTCTACTCAGATTCAACGGCTCCGAAATGTGAAAGTTTCATTTTTGATTGTTACAAAATCACAAGGCGAAATGATATTCTTTCATTACAAATAGTAATCTTTTTTTTTACTTTGCCATTGTCTAAAGCTTGTACTTGTTCCTCATAATTGTGTCGCATTCACGCTCAGCCCCAGCTAAAAAATTTAGTTAATTTATTTTCAAAAGTGGAGAATCTACGACTTGCGATGTACTAACTATTGGCTATTGGCTATGAATTTAAGTGATTTTGACCTATTTGCAACAAGTATAGCAGGCACGTGTAGTGTCCAGAAGTAGGCACATTATTAATCACTCCCCGATTTGCTCCAAACACCCAAGTAAGCGTCTCTGATATCTTTAAAAAAAACTAGAGTGCGGTAACGAGTGAGTCATTTGATGCCTTTGCCATTGAACCGTGTGGGCAGCAACAGTAGAATTGCTTTTTATTGACAGGAATTGTATAATATACCGTTAATAGCATACCATACTCTGTAATTTACAACAATATAAAATGTAGTATGGTATACATACAACCCTAATCTCTAATTTGAAGAGGCTATTCAGTAAATTTCTTTTCCACATGGCCCATTTGAACTTGAAGTACATTCGTCATTTAAGAGTATACCACATTGAGAGAATATTATGTAGTTCACATGCTCAGGGCTTGATGCCCTCATATTCGCATAAGCGCCTTTTCCACGAACTCGTTTTGCTGGTGCTCCTAATTCTACTCGAGGCTCCCGTCCATCCAGCTGCAAAGATGAAACTGATCCCGGTGACATGAACACTCTTAGTAGCTTTATGTACTGTCTGAACTGCGCCTACACACTCTTTTTAGTAAGAAAAATACAATCGTCAAGAACCCCAGCAATCATCATACATGCTACGACAGACAAAAGAAGAATAGTACGCCTTTCCCTTAATATACTAAGGTATAATGGTATATACCATTCCAAGAACCTCTGAATCAAACTGACTTTTATTCTTCTATTTGTTCCAAGACCAAAACCTAAAAATGGATTAGAACACAGCAGTTAACTGGAGTGATCCCGTCAGAGAATTGTCGAATACAGGAAGACCAAGATGTGACTCTGAATACTTCATTAGAATTCCAGAAACTTTGAAGGAAGCTCTACCGTGTTCTGACATATGGCGGGATCTGACTTCTTAAAAACCGATGGAGCTGCCGCGACATGTTTTGTGTTTAGATGAGTAACTATTATAAACTGGAGATATCAGAAGGTTTTTAACTGTATGCAATCTACTATTACTATTCACTCATTTTCCTTACATAACCATACCTAAAAAATACACAAGGGTATCAATTTTAGCCTTTTACTCGCAGTCCTTGGACGCGTTGTCAAATGCAAATGAGCGTAAAAGTAATTGTAACAATTGTTAAAACTGCATATAGTAATGCTTACACTTATACCTGATAGCGAGATTGAAAGATGCTGTTAGTCAGTGTAAAAAATCATTCGATTCTTCGCGATTCAAGACATGCACGTAACATTCTTACTATATAGTTAGTCAGTATGGTTAATGGTTAGTAGTTTGTCCTCTGGCATGAGTCATACCTTGTCTCCATACACACATGAAACAACTCATCATGTTATGATAAGGTTATCCAAAATAAAGACGAGCTGAAGATAAACCTGACGATCCCACGCAAAATATCAGTTTAGGCATTTGATCTCTCCGAATGAAAAAGTAACTTTGAAAAATTGACAACTATTGCTGCCCTTTCAAAACAATTCCATTTGCTGAAACCTACCGATCTCGTCGACCGAAAGTAAACTAAAATGGACAAAGGGAAAAAATCAGGGACACAAGCAGTGAGTAATTGATTCTATTTTCTTCACCGATATATGCTTTGGTACAGCCATAATTTAATTCATAATGACTCGTATTTTCCTTCCCCGCACAGGTCAGGGAATTCAAAGAATCGATGGTAATGACAGGTTTATTACTAGTGGTTCAAATGGTGCTAGGTTTTGTTGGGTTCGGTGGTTTAGCATTTGTAGCAGGGTTGTATTTGGCCGCAACCGTTGTCTCAATTATCTTCACAATAACACCTGAAGGTATTCAGCAACGGGATGAAAAACTTATCACGCTGGAGTATGTGGTAAGCATCATAAGCATACTACGTACTGAAATGCTTTGTCATTCAAAAGTATGCACATGTTCCGGTGGTTCCTCAGATCCGAGCCGGAATGAACTTTATGATGATGCTGGCTGGCTTGATCCTGTGGTTTGCAACAGGATTCTTTCAAGGACTAGACGTGACTTTCACCTCCACGAAAGAACCAGACAAAGTAGTAGGACACATTCTGTCAGGTAGCTTTCTCCTGAAAGTTGTCTATGCAGCCATCTCTCACCTCAGTTTGTTCTCTTTCTGCCGCTTTTGTGTCAATATCTACGAAGTGTTTGGAGTCTGGATGGATGGCGGTGGTAGTGGAACTTCACGAAAATCCAAGTAAAAACATGAACGATGAGAAGAAATGTATGTCATTCAAAGGAGTTGTCGTTTATAATACGAGTTCATCTTTTAAGAATGTACATTTTCCAGTATTCTATAATAGTTTCAATATCAAACTGCAATGAAAATGTGCCTAATATAGTGTTTTATATACAGTATTTTAAAAAATAAAGCGAGACCTGTTAAATGCAGTAAAGATTACTTCGACAAATACTGATATACAAACAATACAACAGAAGATATGTAAGCAACTTATTACGTTATTAGTCTTATTGTTAGTACATACAATAAAACCTAATTTTAAACAAATAAGACTCCATGAATAGAGACACCAGGGACCAGGACGAGGTGAAGCTTTTGACCCATTCCACCTCCTATTGGTCTGATATAATTATTCAGCTTCATTTTTGAAGTTATTATTTTTATTTGACTGTCGCAGCAGCTTCATTTGTATATACGATAAAGCGACGAAATAACCAACCACCCACAGCTATCATCATGACAGTACGAAGTTCAGGAACTGCAGAAACCAAATATTAGCATTTACAATATTTGTCCTATAAAATAANAACCACCCACAGCTATCATCATGACAGTACGAAGTTCAGGAACTGCAGAAACCAAATATTAGCATTTACAATATTTGTCCTATAAAATAACTCATGCGTAAATGACAGTGACTACGTCATAAATTTAAATTTGCTTCAAATTTGTACCTGAATACGTGGCAGACGATGTACACGCAACAACGTCTTTCCCCGTATAAATTTTCCCGTTGCAGGAGACTAATCAAAATGAATTACACATTAAGCTAGGATACAGTTATAGTACTTGCAACTTTGCAACGTTGTTTTCCTTCAAAAACGAGCTTGTAACTGAGTAAAAGCACAGGTAATAATTAACTAGAAAATGATTTACCTGTCACTTCACCACCTCCACCTGAATTCATGGCAAAGCTAGAGCTTTGAGAGTCTGCGGAATAAAAACAGATATGTTTGCCACAACTGTTTTTACAATACTAAATGGTTCAATATCACTTCATAAAACACTCGCAATCATTTCTGGTTTAATCGGTATGTAACAACCTGAGAACATCTACGTGTGTTATGTAGGTATGTATATAAATTACCGACCTGCGTTTGTTACAAGCAGCAGTGACAAAAGTACGAAAAACATTCCAAAGGCACAACTAGTATTAATTTGAAAGGTCATTGTAATTTAACCTCAGTAACAGAACCACTAAATAAAAAACCTAAGCTTTCCGATTTTCTCGGGGAGATGCTGGATCCTCTTAGGAAGAAAACAAAAAACTCTCTAACAGTTTGCTCAAAATCTACATCTTTTCCGTGTACCTAGTGCCTAATATGTACCTCCAACTTCCAAGTATGTAGCCGAAACGTGATGTCACTTTCTTTGATAATGACTGCATTTGCATACCTAATTTTGAGAGTTGTATGTAGTGTGTACATTTCAAAGTTTTTCAAGAAAACATTGTGCTTTGTACACTTCTTACAAGTCAATGCAATTTAAACAAATGTTAAAGATGTCAAGTTGTGAGCATGTATACTGTGGATACAAATTACTCCCAAACTTCGCATGAATGGTGTGAGGCTCGAAGGCTCAAAAACACACGGCGTTTTATACAGCAATTAGTAAGACGTTGGCTGGTTATTTACATAAAACCCATGCATGATTCATAAATTACATCTATCGTT